>CM075863.1:46692051-46947051 GCA_038021265.1 Cyprinella venusta
TTCAAAAAAAATTGTGCTACTTCATATTTTCGTGCTACCGTAAAAAAAATGCATGTTTCTTTGATGAATAGAATAATTGAATGCATTCTTGCAGAATAATGATTAATTTCTTTACAAAGCAAAATCTTACTGACCTCAAACTGCTTTGATTTTATTGTCCAAAATCAGAAGTCTGATCATTTGAAAAATAGCTAATAGCTCATCTCTCCCAAACAAACCACACAATTTGTAATTTTGTTAATTTTTGTGACAGCTATTCACCAAAGTTTAATATTCATGGTTGTGGATTTGTTCAAATTTCTTAATACGATCAATGGTAGTGATTCTTGCCTTATGAAGCGTCACTGGTCATCTTCAAAGCTTCAAAGCTTCAGTCTGTCCTCTAGTGGACAACTTCAGCATTGCACAGCACCAAACTAAACTATTTTTCTTTCATTTTCTTCCTGTAAAGCTGTTTTAGAACAGTGTTTTATAAAGCATTGTATGGAAATGTCTGGTTGGTTGTTATAATCTACTATTATTTTGATGCTGTTACATAGGATTCAAAACTATTGAATATTTTAACCCTGTATTTTTAATTCTTCACCACGGAAATTAAATGCAGCGGTATTTGTATTTATCTCTCTGTTTTTAAATGTGAGAGACATTGAGAGCTCTTGACTGACACGTGGATCAAGGTGTGTGTGTGTGTGTGTGTGTGTGTGTGTTTGTGTGTGTCGGGGGTTGAGAAATCTAGGTGAATAATCCAAGAATAATCCACGCTTTAAAATGCTCAGGAAACAAGTGCACTTATGAGAATAAGAAATGCGTATTGTATTCAACTATAGTGGCCAAAACACTAAACACTACATGTTAAACTTCACATTTGAACAATAATGTCACAATTATGACAATGACAATTAACACTAAAATCAAAAGAAATATTTTTATTGTCATGAGTCATCAAGTTACTGCCAAATTCTTATTACTAATATATGGCCTGATGTTTTCTAAATTTAAAGAAAATGCTTTTTTTTACATAGTGACATTACAGTTGTCAACCATTTACCAACCAATTCTTATTTTTAAGCCTTTTTTATTTATTTTATAATATATTTCAAAACATTATTAATTGTTAACACACACATATTAACTATAATAACACAATTATGTATTTATTTAATATTTTTATATTAGTTAATCAAAATAATGCGAAATATTACAATAGTATTTTGAATATTTTATTTATTTATTCTTTTCATTTTAGTATGCATTTCATTCAAACACAATATTTCTATATTTATTTTAACAGCCTATTTTAGTATTTTTAATAGTTTGAAGTAGCTTATTTTAAGGTTCTTTTTAGGGCTGTCAAACGATTAATCGTGATTAATCGCATCCAAAATAAAAGTTTGTGTTTACATAATATATGTGGGGGCACTGTGTATAATTATTTTGTATATATATAAATACACAAACATGCTTGTATATATTTAAGAATAAAATATTATTTATATATAAAATATTTATATTTATATGTAATATAAATTATATATAAATCTATATACAGTATACATGAAAATATTTCTTAAATATATACAAGCATGTGTATGTATTTATATATGTAAAATAATTATACACACTCACATATATTATGTAAACAGTGAACACAAACCTTTATTTTTGGATGCGATTAATCGCGATTAATCGTTTGACAGCCCTAATTCTTTTCAAATTATTTAATAAAATAATATACAATATAGACTTTACAACATTTTATATTATGATATTTCTAGAGCAATTAATAATAGTATATTAATTAATAGAGTCATTTTTAGATCTTTAATTTATCATTATTATCATTATTGTACAGATATAGGCAATTGAAATATTATAATCACAAAATGCTGGCCAAATCATGCAGACCTAAACAATCAAACCTGCTATTTTTGTTTGTTTGTTAGTTTTTTAGCCTAAATAATGCATTTAAATCGCAATTAATTGTTTTCCCCAAATGGTTCAGCCCTACCAGATGCCTTTTGTGATATCAGTTCAGAAAAATCATAGATTATATCATTAGTAATTTGTGATTTGCTCATGTCGAATCCTGTTGTCTTTTGATGAGAAGCAGACAGTGTGAAAAAGCTTGAATGAAAGCGAACTCATTTTGAAAGTCGCTAATGAGCGTGTTCACACCCTCGTTGTGTTTCACACACATCCAAAATGTCATCCACATCCAACCACACACACTGTGAGCCAATTTGTGTGTGCTCAGGCTCAAATTCACGCTGTCCCTCCCCGCTGTTTCTCTCCACATCTTTCCCCGCTTTCCACTCTCTTCTCGCTCGCTCTGTGAAGCGTTCCTGGTAGAACAGCATGTAACGTTCAGTATCACGACTCCGGAGTGAGTGTGTGTGTGTCTGTGATTGTGCGCTAACACACAGGCTGTGGCGGAGCGTCTTCATCCCTGGTTGTAAAGCGTGGATCATGTTCTATTTTCAGCTGGTGATCATGGCAGGAACCGTCCTCCTGGCGTACTACTTCGAGTACACGGACACCTTTCCCGTACACATCCAGGGATTCTTCTGCTTCGATAAGACGTTCTCCAAACCGTACCCCGGACCGGATGAGAGCAGTAACGTGCCGCCGGTGCTCGTCTACTCTCTGATTGCTGCGATTCCTACTCTGATCGTGAGTAGCCTCTGTCTTCCCTTCATTTCTATGTGTGCTTGTGGGTAGAAGTGAGACTCAACTTGAGCTTGAGTGAGAACGGATGAATCATCGTTCATTATCTGCATATATATGTGGGCTACATGTGATGTGATTTTGTGTGTGTGAGAGAATCCAAAATTCAAAAATGTACAAAACAGGCTTTATTATGTAATGAAGGTTATTTTCGGACTAATCGTTTTTTAACCCCAACTCTCAAAATGCAAATAATGCATTCTTATCACCATAATGTGGGGGGAAAAAATCATAAAGACGTAGGACTTTTTTTTTTCATGAACACGTTTTGTTATTCTGGTTGAAGCTCTCTTCACGTCCTAAAAGCATTCAATAATAATATAAGTGGTCTAAATATTAAATCGTGTACATATATTTTGTCTCAGGATCAAAACAATGTCCGTCCAATCATTGCGTTCGGTCAACAATGATTGGTGCAACAGAATGATCAGATAAACCAGAGTAACCTCCGAACAGCAGCTATAACTAGATGTGGTGGTTTGTTGGTTCTGGTTTTACTGGTATCGTTGTGAAGTGGAGGCAACAGATTGTGGGACCACACGGATCTGCCTCCCTCCTTTTTCCGAGTCTGTCAGAGCCACGTGTGGTACATGTGGGCATGGGTTTCTGGGCGAGTGTATAAGCCAGCAGTCGATCTGAAGCCTGGAGTATGTGCTTCATGTACGAGTGTATTGGCATGAGCTGTCAGAGCCAAAACACACACACACACAAAGTACCAGCCAAGTGAAGACGAGGCCGAGAGACGCATGAGAAGGTGTTTGATATGAAAGAGAATTTCTGCACTGTAAAAAAAATATTTTCAAGATTTGTGATCACAACATATTTTCTTTTGTCAAATCAACTTTATCATAATTTATTTAGTTGAGATAACTCATTATTTTGAGTTTCTGATGATTAAAATAATCTCCTTCATTGTATTAACTCACTTTTTCCAGTTCAATCAACTTAAAATTTTAAGGCAACCAGGTTACTTATTTTTTTAAGTTTAACCAACAATATTTTTTACAGTAATCACATTTTTTTCTTTTGTCAAATCAACTTAAATAATGTATTTAGTTGAGATAACTCATTATTTTGAGTTTCTGATGATTAAATTAATCTCCTTCATTGTAGTAACTCACTTTTTCCAGTTCAATCAACTTAAAAAAGTAAGTAACCTGGATTGGCTTAAAATTTTAAGTTTAACCAACAATATTTTTTCACAGTGTAGTAATCGCAACATTTTACTTTTGTCAAATCAACTTAATTAATTTATTTAGTTCAGATAACTCATTATTTTGAGTTTCTGATGATTAAATTAATCTCCTTCATTGCATTAACTCACTTTTTCCAGTTCAATCAACTTAAAATTAAGGCAACCAGGTTACTTACTTTTTTAAGTTTAACCAACAATATTTTTTACAGTGTAATCACATTTTTTTCTTTTGTTAAATCAACTTAAATAATTTATTTAGTTGAGATAACTCATTATTTTGAGTTTCTGATGATTAAATTAATCTCCTTCATTGTATTAACTCACTTTTTCCAGTTCAATCAATTTAAAATTTTAAGGGAACCCAGGTTACTTACTTTTTTAAGTTAAACCAACAATATTTTTTACAGTGTAGTAATCATATTTTTTTCTTTTGTCAAATCAACTTAAATAATTTATTTAGTTCAGATAACATATAATTTTGAGTTTCTGATGATTAAATCATTCTCCTTCATTGTATTAACTCACTTTTTCCAGTTCAATCAACTTAAAATTTTAAGGCAACCAGGTTACTTGCTTTTTTAAGTTAAACCATCAATATTTTTTCACAGTGTGTTAGATTCATAAATAAGGGAACGTACAAGAAATCAAGCAAGGCATAGTGGGACAGAGACTCGTTTCAAGATGTTATGATTGCCGGGAGAGCCAATGATTGATTGAGGATGAGAAAGGGAATGAAATGTGCGACATCTGGTGCTTTTGTCCATTGGGACACTATCACTTTCTGTCCAAAACAGAGTGACACGGTCACCCAGATTCTTTGTGGTGTAATATAACGCATAAAATACACTACAAAACTCAAAAACAATGGATATTGTGAAATAGTATTACATAAGCTGGTCTTCGGTGTCACATGATCCTATAGAGAAATCATTCTGATATGATAATTTGATCCGCAATTCTGATTATTATCAATGTTGAAAACAGCTGTGCTGCTTTATATTTTAAGAAGAAACTGTGATTTTTTTTAGGATTCATTGATGTAGAAAAGTACTTTCTTCCAAAGTCATCTTTAGCCTATTGTCAGTATTTATATTTTAGACCTGTTGGGTTGGATATTACAGGAAATTGTGTATGCGTCATTCGCCGTGTGCGTCTCGTCATATCCGTAAATAGAGAAAAGTTGCTCCGGCTACTTTGACGAAACAAAAGTTTTGTATGGGTATGATTTGTAATGCTTTTAAAAGAAGTCTCTTCTGCTCACCAAGGCTGCATTTAAATGATTAAAATATATTGTTGTGAAATATTTGACAGACGGACCTTCAGTTTCTAATCATCATGTCTGATTCTAGTGCTTCCTGGTTAGATGTGAACGCAAGGAAGGATAAAAAAAATACAACAACCTCTCATTCAAATACACATGTTGTGCAATTCAAATTGAGGGCGGTGAGATTAACATTTAATATGGTTTGGTCTTACAAGAACATGTTACATCACAGCGCAGAGGAAAAATAAAAAGGTATTTGGGGAAAATGCAATATTTCCAACATCGCTCAGGTCTGGATTCAGCAATACCAAACAGCATTTTCATCTCCACCATCTTTTGACTATGTAGTGACTTATTAAATGTTCAATTTCACAGTCAGAGAAATATAGACAAACAGAAGTTACCTTGATTTCACATAACCAGATGTTCCTTCGCCAAAATTATTGTCAATGATAATAAAAATAGTCAAAATAAGATTTTTTCAGGCGTAAATCAATAAAGTGAGTCATGTTATCAAAGGGTTCTGCATGTATAGCCACATCTAGCCTGCAGAAGAATATATAATGCATCAAATAATGAAAAATAAGTGAATAAAAGAGTGTTCACAGTGAGTGATGATTAATTGAAGGAAATGTGAGAACAAGAGACTGTAAGCATGATAGAGACTGATGAAAGAAAGCCAGAGATAAACGCTCTCTACACCGTATGATCAAAAGAGCCAAACTCCAACGCTGAAAGAAAGTCAAAAAGAAGACGTTAATAATTAATCACGTCCTGCTCTAAAAGGTATTTTCAAAAGGTGTTGTTGGTAACCCGTGTTTTCTAAAAATTTGATAGCAGACTGTAACCTACTCGTGCTTTAAACTCATGATCAGATCATGTTGATTGTTATTGGAAATGTGTAGGAAATGGGATTATTTGCCATACAATGAACATATTGAGTTATCACAAGCTACAAAAATGACATGAAACCACCTCAAAAGTGTTGCATATGACTTGTACGCTATGTTTAAAGTCTCAAAATAGATCAAAATAATCAAATTTCATAGTCTATCAAAACCCTTAAAGTTGCTTGGTTGGCCATAATACTTCCCTAAACTGTTTTATCTGTATTAGGGCTGTCAAAACGATTAATCTCGATTAATCGCATCCAAAATAAAAGTTTGTGTTTACATAATATATGTGGGTGCACTAATTATTTTATATATATATAAAAACATACATGCATGTATATTTAAGAAAAAAATATTATTTATATATAAAATATTTATATTTATATATAATATAAATTATATATAAATCTATATACAGAATATACATGAAAATATTTCTTAAATATATACAAGCATATGTGTGTGTATATATCTAAAATAATTATACACAGTGCACCCACATATATTATGTAAACACAAACTTTTATTTTGGATGCGATTAATCGTTTTGACAGCCCTAATATAAATATTTTGAGGATGTTTGTGCTCTCCTCAGGCATTAGACAGGTCACTAGACTGTTAAGACTGGACGCCGCACATTAAAATCTCCACGAGTAGTGCAGTATTTATTATAAATATTATATTATTATATAACCCTTGTAATCTTTATTCAAAATAGCTTCCCCTCCCTCTAACATGATGTTTACTGGCGAGAGGGAGGGCCAACCTGTCACTCACATGAGATCAACCAATAGCAAAACACAGCCATCCAATCAATTCCCACTGGACAAAATCAAGCCCCGCCCTACATTTGTTCTTGTTTGGGAAGCCATTTCACTCAAATATGTGTCGCGATAGAAAAGAAAAAACTATCGCAACTTCTTTTTTATGCCAACTTTATTCTTTATCAGCAACATAAAATTGCTGTTTTATGTTTCAGCCTGATTCAAGGTGTAAAGTGAACAGCCTAAATATAAGATATAAGATATAATATATTTGATGGCGGAGGGAGGGTGGGAGTGTGTGGAGGGTTAACAGAGATGCCACCTGAGAAACCGGAGCAGATGGCACTGGCTACTCGAGGGGGTGTATGCACTGGCATTTCAACATATGTCTGAACTGTGCACCTCTCTGTCGTGGCAGGAATGTCCACTCGTGGCCTCAGGGAGGAGTAAGTTTATGATCTGGTTTGCGTCACAATAAGAGCGAAGATGAAACGGGGTAAAGCAGCAGTGCCTCTAGGCTTTCATTCGGTTTCATCACACAAAGTAAAAAAAGCATCGCTTGACTGTCTGGTTTTGTGTTGTGGAGCTCAGTAGATGAACAGAAGGTGCTTTTAAATGGTGCTTCTTTCAAAAACAATAAAAACATTTCATCTGATTTACCTAAATAATAAACATCCGGATGTATTTGACATTCACAACATATTTTAGTTCTGTAATATGATGTAGGATATTCATTAGAGATTACAACAGAAATTTTGAAGTAAATGGGGTTCATTTTGATGTCATGTTGACTTAATGAATGTCAAATAAATATAAATCTTGAGCTATCCTTTTTATGTATTTTTGTGCATTTTCTTGTCTGTGCTGCGATCTCATTTAACTTACTATGGTATCAAGTGATTATATGGTGAGAATTAGACATCAGATCCTGCGGGTGACGCTTTTAGTTGGGAGCCGTTGTGGTGTTGAGATCTGCTTTACTGTAAAAAAAATAAAAATCCTTTAAAAAAGCAGTAAACAGGCAGCATGTGGTATGGTGTGTTACTGTTTTTAAAATTAACAGCAATATTCCGTTTTGTTAGCTACACTATATGCTGTTAAATTAGTTATATACTGTAGCTGACAAAACATTTAGCTGTTAATTTTAAATACTGTAAAAAAAATGGTAAACTACTGGCTGCTGTGGTTGCCAGCATCATACTGTAAGAATATGTGTTACAGTATATAAAATTAACAGATGAACATCGTTTTGTCAGCTAGATTTTATGCTGTTAAATTAGTTATACTGTAGCTGACAAAACAGTATTTAGCTGTTCATTTTAAAAACTGTAAGGAAACCAGTAAACTACTGGCAGCTGTGGTTGCCAGAATCATACCGTAAAAATATGGTATGTTACTGTTTTTTTTTTAAATTAACAGCTAAATACTGTTTTGTCAGCTACGCCAATATGATGTTAAATTAGTTACTATAGCTGGCAAAACGGTATTTAGCTGTTAATTTTAAATACTTTTAAAAATTAATGAACTGCTGACAGCTGTGACAATATGTTGTGTTACTGTTTTTAAAAATTAACAGATAAATACCATATTGTCAGCTACAGTTTATACTGTTAAACGGTATTTAGCCGTTAATTTTAAATACTGTAAGAAAACCAGTAAACTACTGGCAGCTGTGGTTGCCAGAATCATACCGTAAAAATATGGTGTATAACTGTTTTTTAAATTAACAGCTAAATACCATTTTATCAGCTACGCTATATGATGTTAAATTAGTTATATACTGTAGCTGACAAAACAGTATTAAACTGTTAGTTTGAAATACTGTAAAAAAGAGTAAACTACTGACAGCTGTGACAATATGGTGTGTTACTGTTTTTAAAATTAACAGCTAAATACCGTTTTGTCAGCTATAGTATGATGTTAAATTAGTTATAATGTAGTTGACAAGATGGTATTTAGCTGTTGATTTTAAATACTGTAAGAAAACCAGTAAACTACTGGCAGCTGTGGTTGCCAGAATCACACCGTAAAAATATGGCATGTTACTGTTTTTAAAATGAACAGCTAAATACGGGCTTGACAGCTGAACTGTAGTTAAATTAATTATTTACTGTAGCTGAAAAAAAACGGTATTTAGCTGTTCATTTTAAAAACAGTAACACCATATTTTTACGGTATGATGCTGGCAACCACAGCTGCCAGTAGTTTACCGGTTTTTTTTTTTACAGGATTATTTTTTATGAGAATCATGAGCCACAAGCCTAATCACCCATGACAGCCTCTTAAAGCTGATAGAAGGATCTAGAAACACGCCTTTATCTCATCTAATGGTGTGTTATTCACACTTGAACTGATGTTCACCAACACATATTAAATGCAGAATCACAACGACATCAAAGTCGGCTTTTAAGAACAGTTCACCCAAAAATGAAAATCGGTCACCCTTATCGTTCCAAGCCCTCCAAACTTTCTCTTGCTGCATGAGTCACATGGACTGACTGTTGGTCATTTCCTCACTGATGTCAGTCTGTGTCAGCGCTCAGGTGCTAAACTGGGAGATGTGTGAGGTGAACGCTGTGTCCCTGTCTCGTCCCTGACGTATCTGTCTGTCTCCTCCAGTTTAAGCTCGTGGATTTGATGTCTGTGTTTGTGGTCTCCTGTTCTTCTGTTCTTCTGTCACCAGGGAAGTGCTTGTCTACCAGTATGGTTCAGATGTTTCGTTCAGCGTTTCAAAGCGTCTTTACAGTCATAAACAGGAAAATGATGCATTTCAATTGTTGTCCAGCATTTAGTCAGTTTTGGTTTATTAAATTAGTTAATTTCATCTATAAACAGCTTTGGAGAAAACAGTGATGTCATTGTCCAGCTCAGTTCATATGAATCATCACAAGTCAGAATTCATTTATTGTACACAAGTAAAGGTTTTTAAAATGTTAACGCACTTTAAAGCAAAAATTGAACTATAGTAATATTTGCACGGATTGCAGAATCACAACAACATAAAAATATTTAAGAAGACTTTTAGTGTTACTTTTTTTGTAATGATCTCATGCATCACATTCAATGAATTTTTTCAACATGGCTCTCGGTGTTACTCTTTTTTTTATAATTTGAGTATTTTATTTATTTTTAAAAGGTTTATTATACCCAAGTAAATGTTCTTAAAACGTGAATTCTCCTATCTCACGACCAATTCGTACGAATTTGTGATTAAATTTCGAGTGATTAAAAAGTGGCTAATTCGTACAACCTCACTCGTACGAATTCGTAAGATTCGTCTAAACCCACGTGATGGAGGTTTATGGGCGGGGTAAGGGGTAGGTCATTCGTACGAATTCATACGAGTTGGCCAATTCGTAAAATATGTACGATTTAGCGAAATTGTACTGATTCTTACGAGTGAGGTCGTATAAATTGTTACAAATTAGCCACTTCGTAAAATTCGTACGAATTCCTGTGAGATCGGGTTGGAATGCTCTTAAAAAATAAAAGAATTGAAATGTAGTCAAATTTCCATGAATTGCATAATTTAAAAAAAAAACTCCTTACATTTTTAACTTGACTTTTAATGTTGCTTATTTACAAATTAAGTTATTTATATACAAAAATGTCTCCAATATTTTAGACATTCCTAATTTTCACAACACGTTTCTTTCCCAATTCCTTCCATGGTTTATGTGTGTATTATAAAAGTCTTTTGCATTTTGATGGTTTAATTCGCTCAGCATAGTATTATTACAAGTTTTTAAACACAGAATGACATGATTGGCCACTCAGAATTGAGCTGTCATTATAAATGTGAATAATAAATAAGCTTTTTTGTGTTGCAGAGGAGTCATACAGTATGAGTGTTTAAACGTATAGAGAACTGATGTGTGTGTAGCTCTTATTGCTAAGCAGAATTAGTCACGTTGATGAGCTGTTACTCGTCTTAACCGTTACCAGGGAGATCAGAAATAATGAGGTTCTGGTGTTGGCATTTGAGAACAGTGAAGATGAGGGACTGTTAGAAACTCATGATTAAATCCCTATGGAGGCAGAAAACTAAAGAATGTTTTCCATGCACTCGCAACAACGTTGCCAAAACAAATGGGGTGGAGGATGTTCTGGCGGGTCGAATCAAAGCTACTGTTTGATTCGTTCGTGTGTGTTTTCCTCCTCAGATCCTGGCTGGCGAGGTGATGGCGTTTTTCATGAGGTCAGAGGGCACGCAGGAGAAGACCATAGTCACCGCTGACTGCTGTTACTTCAACCCCCTGCTGAGACGCATCATACGCTTCCTAGGTACATTCAGTGAAGAAGAACCAATAGAATGAGGGTCAAGACATTTAGGAGATTGGAGAAAATATATTTGTTTATTATGCGTGTAAAAGCCATTTTAATGCTACAAATTGTGATATTAAAGTCATCATCATGCTGTCTTAAAAATAAAGGTTCCAAAAGATGTTTTGATAGAGAGAAAGTCCCATGGGTGGCATTTGAAGAACCTTTATTTTTATGCAGTTTGTTTTTAATGGGTATTTTTTCAACATTTTAGGTGAAAATATAAGGGAATGCATGTAAATATATATTTTTTAACTGCTGTAACTGAATAGGTTTTCTTTTTAAAATACAAATATTCCAGGTTATTTATCAATTAATTCAAGTTCATAAGAACCGCATTTATAATGAATGGACTAGAATTTGAAAAATTATTTTTAATTTCAGATATTTTACTTTTTAAACCAAATTAAAATTTATGACCAATAATCAAATATAATTGCCAATATTATAAATATTCTTTATTTTATTGGACCATATCCATATTATCAAGTTTTTTTTATCCAATAACACATAAAATGGACAAGATTAATAATTTTATTTTATGACCATTAATGAATATGGAGGATAATATTATAAATATATTTTTTTGATTATATTTTCAATATTCGATATAAGACTGGCCAGCTGCATAAACTTAATAAACAACTATTCTTACATGTTCTTAAATTGTTTATCATATTATTTATCATATAATTTTTTTCTTCAAGTCTAGTCATAACTCCAATTATGACCTATATGATGCACAATATTATCGAGTTGTTTCATTTTTTTTTTTTTAGCATTTTAACCAATAACACATGTAATGGACGAGATTCATAATTTTATTTAATGACCAGTAATGAATATGCAGGATAAAATTATAAATATATTTGATGTGATTATTTTTTCAATATTCAATATATGATTGGCCAGCTGCATAAACTTAATAAACAACTATTCTTACATGTTCTTAAATTGTTTATAATATTATTTATATTTTTTTTTTCATCAAGTCTGGTCATAACCTTTTAAAAGTCGCATAAAGTTGCATAAAAAGGTATTGGTCGGATTCAAGACAGACTGACTAGTTGGTCTGCTAGACTAGTTCTCAACAGTGGCCATGTTATGCAATTGGCCTATGCTCTCCAATTTATCAGCAAAAATGTTTTGGCATGCGTTTCTGATTCCTTTCACCTCTATCCTCTCACTCAGGTGTCTATACCTTCGGCGTGTTCACCACCACCATCTTCGCCAATGCTGGACAGGTGGTGACAGGAACCCAGACGCCTCACTTCCTGTCAGCGTGCAGACCGAACTACACAGCGCTGGGATGCCATTCCAACTTACAGTACATCACTGAGCGCAAAGCCTGCACAGGGAACCCTCTCATAGTCGCATCTGCACGCAAATCCTTTCCCTCCAAAGATGCGGCCCTCAGTGTGTACTCTGCAGTGTATACCGTGGTGAGTGTAATCAACCTACTTTAATCATTTTAGTGATTTTGTGACTGAATCGGAAAATTAAATCTTTGGATTCATAAGCAATCTCACAAACTCCAGGACACAAAAGTAATTGCTGGAAAGAGCAGTTCACAGACACACCTCTATGAATGTAGCTGATTAATGGTAGTTTGCACTAGTCTAGCTGGTGCACCGGTGTGGCCATGTCACCAGAAAATGGAGAAACTGGTTGAACATGTTCCTTCTGGTGAATCTTGTCAGACAAGCAAGTCTTGGTGTCAAGAGTGTCATGAATCACACCCACATCAGTGTCGTTCTGTGAAACTGGTGCCCTTTACCTTTCAGAATTTTGAAGACAGTTTCTGTAAGGTTGTAAACTTCTTTTAGACAAATAAAGTCTTAATAAACTGTAAATTAATATAAATATGATTGGATTTTCTGAACGTGACCAGATGGCCGAGGTTATATAAAATGTACACTCTTAAGAAAAAT
This sequence comes from Cyprinella venusta, assembly GCA_038021265.1. Classification (NCBI taxonomy): domain Eukaryota; kingdom Metazoa; phylum Chordata; class Actinopteri; order Cypriniformes; family Leuciscidae; genus Cyprinella; species Cyprinella venusta. The sequence goes on from CM075863.1 coordinate 46,705,146, forward strand.
GGTTCTAAACCGTACCAAATTAGCGTTATTTGGCTTGTAACAATAGCAGAACCCTTTCTGGTGCTAAATAGACCCACTTTCATAAGGTTTCATAAAGAACCATGCTTTGAAAGTGTTATATAGGACCGTAATGATAAAAACATTAACATTTTCAACCATATATGAATGGGTTATTTCGTGACTAGGTATGTTTAGGCATAAAGTTATAAAGTAAACAAATCAAACAATAAATTCCTGTTCTCTGTTACTTAATTTGTGGAGAAGAGATGATGAGTATCCTTAACTGAACAGAGGTGCTCACACTTACATGTTCTGTTAAACTAAAAAGAGAAAAAGACATTATTGGTAAGAAATCAGTTACAATTTTTAAAGTTATCATTTATAGACATTTTAAGGAAGAAATAATTGACATGTTGAGAGTATGTTGACAGTCGATGTATAGTTGTATTGCTGAGCTCCAGAAAATAAGAAATGAGGAGGATTGACAGTTACAGATTTGAAAAACAAAAAGGCGGGAAATAAAAAGCCCTAAACTCCAACACAAAGTTTCTTAAAGGTTTCTTCAGGACGATATGGTTCTAAATGGAACCGTGTGTACTTGACATTACTGTTTAGAATTTTAGAAGTTTAGAATTTGTTTTTAAAGAAATTAATACTTTTATTCAGCAAGAATGCATCAATTTGATCAAAAGTGACAGTAAAAATATATATAATGTTACAAAAAAAATCTATTTCACATAAATGCTCTTCTTTTGAACTTTCTCTTCATCAAAGAAACCTGAAAATTATTATTGATCCCTATGAGGAAAACCGCTTATAAATCATACTAAGTCATTTTTTCTTTTTTGAAAATGTAAAAATGCAGAACGTTTTCTGTACTGGTTGGGTTAATAGGTAGAGTTAGTGAAGGGAGAGTGTCCACAAAGACTGCATGTGTGTGTGTGTAATAGTATCAGTCTTATTCTTTACCGCTGTCTGCCTGTGCTTGCAGATGTACGTGACGCTGGTGTTCAGGACTAAAGGGACGCGTCTAACCAAACCCACGCTCAGTCTGACTCTGCTGTGTCTGGCCATGTTGGTGGGTGTGGTCAGAGTGGCTGAATACCGCAACCACTGGGCTGACGTCCTCGCTGGAAACTTCACCGGCGGAGCCATCGCTGTCTTTCTGGTGAGAGTGTGTGTAGTGGGATAAAATAACACTGAAATGAATGTATGTATGTAATATATGTGTATATATATATAAGTTAATTCATATACACTACAGTTTAAAAGATTGAGGTCAGTACGTTTTTTTTTTAAACTAATTAATACTTTCATTACATCAAAAGTTACAGTACATAAATTTATAATTCGGATCACAAGTAGACGAGGGGGACACTTTCTCGTTTAAACCTGGTGTTTTAATCCGTCTCTTTCGACCACTTCTGTCCTGATTTCTTCAAGGGGAGGTATATGGGCGGGTAAGTGTGTATTTTTTTCAGGTCTTTCAATCTAATGGACAAAATAAGCTCATGCAATTCACATATGAATGTGGCCGGAGACAACAGTAAAATGGAGAACAGCAGCAGCAACTTTTCATTTTTGCTCTGAAAGCCTCAAGACCATGCAGCCGAACGCTTGCGAGTGTGTGTTAGAAATCAGGAAAGGTGAGAGAACATTGAGATTGGTGTGTTTTTTTATCTTCAAACCAAACTTGGGTCTTAGTTTAAAGTTTAAATCCCGTCTGGCTAGCCCATGTTCCCATATTTTTTACGCTTTTAGTCTTTTGAGGCTGTTTGAATGCATATTCAACCCCATGAGCATCTACAATCAAAAGCAATCCGGTCGAATGCATTTTCGACTACCTCTGGAAGTGGTCGGAAGTGGACAAGCTCAAAACGTTTTAGACCCCGTTTACACCTGTATTTAGCGTCGTCCACTTGTGATCCGATCGACGTAAACATCTTAATACCAGGTGTAAACAGGGCCCAAGTGACCCCTCTCTCCATCACACTCTCCGCCGATCTCTATTCTCTCTCTCTCTCTCTCTCTCTCTCTCTCTCTCTCTCTCTCTCTCTCTCTCTCTCTCTCTCTCTAGGTAACATGCGTGATCAACAACTTCCAGCAGGCAAAGCCCCCACCCCCACCAGTGCGACCCCAGCGTCCTGAGTCAGTGCTGGGCATGCCCATGGTGGCGCTGCCCTGCGTAGAGAGTCCACTTGAAAAGTTAAGTGGCACTCAGGTAAGGGGTGGGAGTGGGTTAGTGGCAGGACTGCACACATAAGGGGGATGGATTACGCCCCACCCTGTCCTTCTGTTTTTTGACCCAGTGGACCCTAATGTGACTCCCTCGACCCACCCACCCTTTACTAGCATGACCAACCTGCACAACCCAAACACCAACCCTGCAAAACCCACTGACACTCTGGAGGATTGTTCTGCTCTTTGTCCTAAAGAGACGTTTCTATCACTTTTATAACAGAGCTTCTGACAAGCAACAAAATATTTAGGGCCATTAACTCATTGATTCCTCAACGTCTGTAGAAAGTGGACTGTGTAGCATGTGGAACGTCAAAGGCGGAAGGCAATTAGATGTGAAAAATTACGACTGTGTGAGTTTCCCTTCGTAGGCCACCCTCATCCTCCTCACTTTTGAAACTGCTTTGACTTTTTTTTCCCCTCTCTTTATCACATTGACCATTCAGTCATCCCTTTTCTCCTTCAGTCTTATATTTTGTTTAGTGATGAACCGAAAATTTCTGTCTGTAAGAGTGACGTTTAATTAGCGCTTCTCCAATGATGCGTTTTAACTGCGTCAGTGTGTATTTCGTTCACAAAACTTGGATAAGCTACAACAGCTGTGTGGGAACTGGTGTGGCCCCAATATAAGCTTTGTGCTTTGTTACTTTTTTAACATGAAATGAACGCAGTGAAGCGACGCAACTGACACTAGTGGGTCACATGACAGTGACAACACACATTCTTACTATGAAGATAGAAGTAAGTTTAAAACCAAATGTAGTAAATACTATACACAATGCAATTTCGAATACAGCGAGTCTCAGCTTTCAGATTCCGTCAATTTTATTATGATTTTCCAACGATAAAACCGTCGTTCTGACGCTCTTAATGTGACCTAACAGATCGCAGCCGCCTCAGTTTAAGCGTCAAGTTAACCGATAACCTCTTTCTCTTTACTACTAGTTATAGAACAAAATAAACATGAATGAACATCAGAAGGTATGTTGAAAGAAACGGTATAACCGAAGTACATCACGTCTTATTTAATCGTTCAATCAGTGTCTATAGAACAAAATAAACGTGAATGAACATCAGAAGGTATGTTGAAAGAAACGGTACAACCAAAATACATCATCACGTCTCATTTAATTGTTCAATCAGCGTCTATAGAACAAAATAAACGTGAATGAACATCAGAAGGTATGTTGAAAGAAACTGTACGACCGAAGTACATCATCACGTCTCATTTAGTCATTCAATCAGCGTCTATAGAACAAAATAAACGTGAATGAACATCAGAAGGTATGTTGAAAGAAACGGTACAACCGAAGTACATCATCACGTCTAATTTAATCGTTCAGCGCATATTGAACAAAATAAATGTGAATGAACATCAGAAGGTATGTTGAAAGAAACGGTACAACCAAAGTACATCACCACGTCTCATTTAAACGTTCAATAAGCGCCTATAAAACAAAATAAACGTAAATGAACATCGGAAGGTATGTTGAAAGAAACGGTACAACCGAAGTACATCATCACGTCTAATTTAATCGTTCAGCGCATATTGAACAAAATAAATGTGAATGAACATCAGAAGGTATGTTGAAAGAAACGGTACAACCAAAGTACATCATCACGTCTCTTTTAATCGTTCAATCAGCGCCTGTAGAAAAAATTAACGTGAATGAACATCAGAAGGTATGTTGAAAGAAACGGTACAACCGAAGTACATCACGTCTCTCTTAATCGTTCAATCAGCGCCTATAGAAAAAATTAACGTGAATGAACATCAGAAGGTATGTTGAAAGAAACGGTACAACCGAAGTACATCATCACGTCTCATTTAATCGTTCAATCAGCGCCAATAAATCAGCTTGAAATCAATATATCCTGCAGCGTTACATTTACCTCAGAATACCATTTAGTTAACATAAACTTCATTGTTAGCTAAAAATACTATAGAAAGGAGCATTTTAATAAATATGCGCACTATACATTTTTATGTGATGTCTTCATAATTTAATGTCTGAATAAATCTGTTTTTATTACAGAAACCATTTAAATGTTTATATATCATCAACAAACTGGAGTAGAAAAATTTTTCTTAGGCAATTTTAGGGTTTCCTGCTTTAAATTTGGTCTCAGTGTTTTGGTTCAAAATACATTTCGGTGCATCACTTAATTTTAATTTACGCCGTTTCCACCTTCCAGTCTTCTCATCCTTTCTCTCTCTCTTTCCCTTCACACTCTCTCTCCCCCCTTACAGACTCCAAGGGGATCTTCATTCAATGAGATCACATGACCATCAGCCTCATCGGTTCCCCGTCCCCCCCGATGTCCTCATACCGTCTCGCTCCATTTCCAGCGAAGTCTAGACCAGCCGTCCCAGCACGCGCGCCACTGCGCCGCCCACTCCGCGGGACACTCCTCCACTCTGCACCGCTCCTACTCCACGCAGGTCTAGATTTACTCACCTCCAACCCCTCATCCTCCATCATCCTCCATGCTGCCGATAGGGCCTCCACCAACCGCTCAAACAAACAACGAGAAGCGCTTTTAGAGAGCCTGCTCGAAGATCTCGAACGCCAGAAATCACAGGTAGGCGTCTCATTCTTGCCAGAGGGTTTGTTTGGACTGTGGGTGGAGGATTCGAACGGATTTTTTGGGTGGAAGACCTCAAACCTCAACCTAACCTATTGTATTTCCTCGGGAACCGATGAAGAACTCTCGATCAGCTTTTGGCTGCAATGCAAAACTCGATTTTTACTGCAGATATTTCAACTCGTGTAAATACATGCACAGTTTTTTTTTTCTTCTTTTGGTTAAAGGCATGTCTGTTTTTTTCTATTTTCTTCATAGTACTGATTAAGTTTTTATATTCATCACATGGAGTACCTATTGGTTGTCTTTGAGTCATGTTCACTATGCACTTGGGATAATCAGATATCTGGACTATGAAAGTGCACATCAAGAATTCCCTTTAGGAAAAGACTTGGACACGTTCTTGATACCAGCTCTTATAATAACATTTGGATGCATCGTAAAGAATTGCGCTATTTAATGACATACACAAAAAAACTCGACCACAGCATTTTTATTTTTATTTTTTAATGTCCAGTTTGTGCTCACAATGATTTCTCCACCAGCTAGACGTAATGCACAGTCCGAAATGAGCCGTCGTTTTCATTATTGTCGCCCCAGACACAACACAACGCTTGCAGACTCTAGACATTCTTACAGTTTGCCATCAAAGGCGGATTGGATTCTTCGTTTCTAAGGAGAGAAAAGGAAGAACTGCATCCCATGATGTCAACAGAACAATAAAGACAACATTGTTGTGAAGGTTTTCAAAAATGCAGTAACCGAAGGTCGGCTAGTTTCTTTCTTGTATAGTGAATGACCTTTTCACCATGTGTTACAAACAGGGTTGTGCACAATACAGAATTGAATTGAAAATTCATTTACATTAATTTACAATTCGGTTCCCGAATTTGAATTGAACTTGAATTGAGGTAGCAGACAGATGCAGAATTTCAGTTCAAATTTGAATGTAAGGAAGTGATTGAAATTCAAAGAAATTCAAGTGACTACAGTAGTTTGTAACTAGAAAAGCGATAGATGGATGGATGGATGGATGGATGGATGGATGGATGGATGGATGGATGGATGGATGGATGGATGGATGGATGGATGGATGGATGGATGGATGGATGGATGGATGGATGGATGGATGGATGGATGGATGGATGGATGGATGGATGGATGGATGGATAGATAGATAGATAGATAGATAGATAGATAGATAGATAGATAGATAGATAGATAGATAGATAGATAGATAGATAGATAGATAGATAGATAGATAGATAGATAGATAGATAGATTCACATATGTAAATTGAAAGGGGATCTTTTCTGAATTTTGCACAACCCTCATTAGCAAGTGTGTAAAACATGTGGCTGTCGTTTTATATTGATGATGTTATGAAAACCTCATCGGACCTTGCAGTGAAATCATTCCTGCTCTTTGCAAACAGCACTGGATGCCTTGTAGTACAGTGAGATTTTAACGTTTAAAGTTATTTGAGTTATTAACATTAACCAATAGCCTGCACTGCCTAGGTGAGGAGAGCTCAAAGGGAAAGTAATTTCGGTAGTGGAGCTAAACTGAACATTTTGATGAAAATCTATTATGCCCCGTTACAAAGTCTGTTACAAACCCTGCAACTAGAATAGGTTTTCATGAATGTTAAAAAACATATTTTTTCCCTTATTTCGACATTATTGCAGCTCCTCTCTTCCCAGTCTCTTAGTAACACCAGAGCCCGTCTAACGGAGAGCCTTGGCACTTCCTATTAGCCCCATTGTGTATCATCTTGGTTGCTGTTCCATTAGAATTCCACTGGAGGTGATCGCGGGCGAGAGCAGAATGAATGGGAGTCTATGGGGCTAAACGGCTAAATGTGTCTCTTTCACCTGCTTGTCATTAAATTAACATAGATTTTATTGTTGATTCTGCAAGTTCAATATAGATTATAGGCCAAAAGTCGAATGAACGAGTACTTATGTCCTTTTGATTTCTTACAGGTTAGGCTGTTGTTGGCCGGAACACGCTAACATTCTGCTATTGTGTGATGTCATCACATTTTTAAACGGATTTTTAGAACAGATAAGTGAACTTAAAAATGCAATTTTCAGCTGAGTGTATTATCTTAGCCCTCCCTTTTGAATGCAACTTTCAAATTACTTGACAAAAAATTACATCCTGAGAAAAGTCGATTTCTGGGGGTGAAACCCCATTGACTCCCATTCATTCTGCACTCGACCGCGAGCGCCCCCGCATTGACAGAGACGTGTTACTGCAGCCAGTCCAGAACCCGGAAGTAACCAGCCAGTGCCAATTCTCTTCACTCTGGTAACACTCTGTTTTGTTCCTGTCTCTTGGAAGCCCCGCCTTCTGAAAGCTCAGTGTGCTCTGATTGGTCGGCTGGATTAGCGTGTTGTGATTGAACATTTTCGAGTGTGTTTCAGAAATGGATTTGAACACACTACTAATGAAAGATATTTTGATGTGTTTGTTCTTGAAAGAAACTCATGACTACAATGGAGGCGTTTCAGGGAGTTCAGAGCATAAAAAAGCGTAATAGGTCCTCTTTAAGACAAACATTATTTTCTTTTGGAAGAACATCCATAAATGAATCATTCTAGACCTGGAAAGTTTACTGACAAAGTAAATTTAAAAAAAAAATGGTTTGGTGTTTCAGGCAGCTAAAATAAAGTGATGCTCACAGATTCATGTGCGCAGGTTTGAGGTTTGACTATAACTGATTTTGAGTTTTAGTTTTTCCAAAACGGGGATGCTTATGAGCGTGTCAATTGGATGTTTGTGTTGTACCATAGTCCATAGGCCACGTTTTGTGCAGCACATCGTTTTCTTGAGCTCTGTTAAATTGATTTGTGTCTATTTTTCACGTTTCGCTTGAATCACATTTTTTTATACATTGCATTTACTTAGACTAATTGTTTGGTAATGTAAGTAAGCTGTGTATACAAACTGTGTGTACTTTAATCAGATGAGTGTAAACTCTCCACCTAGTTGCACTCCAAACAGATGAAAATTAATGTTTGTAACATTAACTGTGAAATCTAATCTGTCTGATGCCCCTTCAGCCTCTACATCCCGGCACCAGGTCCAGCCTCTGCCACATTCTGTGCTACGTACAGTTACTGTCTCTGTTGTAAGAGCACCACGCTTCACATGCTAAGATACACATTTACACCCTTAAACATTCCTTAAAGGTGAAGTGTGCAATTTTTTTTGATTGTGCAAACATGTTTCCTAAACGTCTGCTATTGGTCAGAAAAAGAAAGCCACACCCCCAAACTCACACTATTGGTTGAGCCAATTGGATTCTCAAAGAAACTGAGCAAGAAAAGATCTACAATCTTTACACTTTTTTGGGGGGGAGGAATCAAACTATTAATTATTAATTTATAGTTTGCATGTGCCATAAATAATTTAACGTGTAAAAAATGACTCACTTCACCTTTAGAAATCTTTTACCTTTAACTCTCAGCTCTCTTATTTCTTCTTTCATACACCCAATAATAACGAAAAAGATATTTGTACAGTTTTGCAAACAAGTCTTTTTGTATTAAAAAATGTGCACCGGATTAATTTATTTCCTTTGGTGATCTTTATTTATATACACCCAACAAGTCATTGATCTGTGTTTTTGGGTAATTGAATAAAGTAAAAGCGTGACCTGCCTCTGAATTTTTCTGCGACATCATTATTAAAGGCTTGTTCCATGTTAAAGGAGCAGTGAGCGATATATGAGAGATCAGCCCAAACCAACACACCTCTTGCTTCATTGCTCCGCCCCCAAAACACACAAACACGCAATGCAAGAGGAAGTCTAGCAAAATAATTTTTAGTAAAGAATAAAGCGAAGATGACGAATGAACCAATGCAATCTCTATGTCTGTTTCAGGTCTTCCTGCTTCAGTCTCTCTAGCGATGCAAAGCATAAAAATAACGCGGTTCCTAAAGCTCTTGCCTGATCATAACCCTTCTTTTTCCAGTGATGTTCCCCAACTGCTGATTGGCTCGATCTCTCCTAACCCATCACGAGTGGACATGCTCCCTACTGCTGATTGGCTCACTCTCTCTCCTCCCCCATCATGAGTGGATACGCCCCCTTCAGCTGATTGGCTCACCCTCTCTCCTCCCCCTTCATAAGTAGACACACCCCCATCTGCTGATTGGCTCGATCTCTCCTAACCCATCACGAGTGGACATGCTCCCTACTGCTGATGGGCTCACTCTCTCTCCTCCCCCATCATGAGTGGATACGCCCCCTTCAGCTGATTGGCTCACCCTCTCTCCTCCCCCTTCATAAGTAGACACACCCCCATCTGCTGATTGGCTAACTCTCTCCTCCCCCATCATTAGTGAACATGCTCCCTACTGCTGAATGGCTAACCTTCTTCTCCCCTTCATAAGTAGACACACCCGCATCTGCTGATTGGCTAACTCTCACCTCCCCTATTATGAGTGAACACGCCCCCTACTGTAGATTGGCTTACTCTCACTCCTCCCCCATCACGATGGACACGCCCCCCTACTGCTTTTTGGCTTACTCTCACTCCTCCCCCATCACGATGGACACGCCCCCCTACTGCTTTTTGGCTTACTCTCACTCCTCCCCCATCACGATGGACACGCCCCCTACTGCTTTTTGGCTTACTCTCACTCCTCCCCCATCACGATGGACACGCCCCCTACTGCTTTTTGGCTTACTCTCACTCCTCCCCATCACGATGGACACGCCCCCCTAATGCTTTTTGGCTTACTCTCACTCCTCCCCCATCACGATGGACACGCCCCCTACTGCTGATTGCTTACTCTCTCTCGTCCCCCACATCATATGTAGACACACCCTCTTCTGCTGGTTGGCTAACTCTCTCCTCACCCATCATTAGTGGACACGCCCCCTACTGCTGATTGGCTTTCTGTCCTCCCCCATCATGATGAGCATGCCCCCTTCTGCAGATTGGCTTACTCTCACTCCTCCCCTATCATGATTGACACGCCCCCTACTGCTTTTTGCGTACTCTCACTCCGCCCCCATCACAATGGACACGCCCCCTACTGCCGATAGACACTCCACTTAGAGCCCAGAAACACAATTGCCATCTACACCGTATTGATTCAGAAGAGTCAATATCGTTTTTTAATTACCAAATTTTGGATCCACCCAGTCTGTACTCTATATTTAATTATGTCTTTGTCTGTATGATAAAAGCTCCCTGCTAATTATAAGTTGGTGCGTGCCACCTATAAAAGAAGTTATACGACAGCAGGGCAACTGCAGTGGTTTTTAGTTAGTAATTATGATGTCCAAAAACTGTAGTTAAGGCTGGTTGAGTTAAATAACAAAAGCAGAACTATTCACTGCCATCTTCTGATAGTATTTGCCTGTATGCAATCACTATGAACAGCTAGAGGGGGAAACACAAATAATCTAACAGAGTGAAGAGTGCTTCCCCCAACCACTGACCCTCATGATGTGTCATAACATGTTCAATATTGCACAACTGCTGCTGTCATACTTTAATGCATGTTGTTTACGTTATAAATATAAGTTCGTTTGTCATTTAATATTCCAGGCATACCTACCTCAATTAATTATTTGTACATTTGTATTCTAAGTATTAACGCACAGTTTTATAGATAGATAGATAGATAGATAGATAGATAGATAGATAGATAGATAGATAGATAGATAGATAGATAGATAGATAGATAGATAGATAGATAGATAGATAGATAGATAGATAGATAGATAGATAGATAGATTAGAGTTTGATGAACAACAGAGTGAGTTTGCATGTTCTGGGAGATTCATAGACAGTAAAAGAAATGGACAGAGCGATCTCATTGGAACTCCATTGAGACGACTGAAGCCCGTTTTTGGCGATTTTTTAGCACTTCCGTCCCTGACGCGCAGACTCATACAGAGCTAGTCTACGTAGATGTGACGTGAGTGACCCGTTTGATTTCTAGTGCGGTGGCATGAGAAATCTGAATCATTCCCTTCCAAAACATGCGCAGAGGCGGAGAGTATGAATAGGAGCTGTCCACGGGCTAGGAGAAGGAGACAAGTTTGCTAGGTATTCTGATAAATTATTTTGTCATTCTGCCTCCACGTTTCCCGATTGCGCGCGAGCTTCTTCTCGTGTCCATACGGTAATCTCAAAAGGGTATGACGCAATCGTTAGCCTACTTTTACTAAAACTGCTTCTACGGGGCCATAACATAAGCTACAAGGTAATGGAGCTATTTATACATTGTCGAGTTTCTTTAGAAATAAATAAAGGACAAATGGGGTCTTCAAACGCCTCAGATGTAAAGTTATTCACTGTCAAAGTTACGCCAAAATGAACGTGAGTCAATGGGAATGCTAACTCTAGTGAAGTTCTGCAGCAAGATGTCAGCTCCCACGAGGCTTCAACTTCCGCTCGATGGATTACCCCCTTGGGGAGATTTCATCAGGTAGTGTATTTGTGCGGTGGGCGGGGCTTCATTAGGGGCGGATGAGGGGCGGGGTCAGTGCCGACGTCATCACGGAGCCTGTCAATACGGTGAAGAAATGCAGTGTTTGGTGCTGCAGACTCCGTGGAGGTTTACGAAATCTTTGCGTGTTTGTTAAATGTCTGAAATGGCCTCGCGCCAGAAATACCGGTTTATTCGTCCGTTCGCCCCCTGAAGACGTGTGCTTTTAAAAGACAGCGTGTGGGCTAAGCGCTCGCTAGCCGTCGCCATCGAAATAAGACTGGGTTCGTGGACAGAAGAAAGAAAGAAGACGACAGGATCTGGACACGTTTACACAGCCCTATGAGACTCGTACCAGGTGATGCAAACTGTAAATGTCATTCGAAAAGCTTGTGTGTGTACAGAAGCATCGCTCTCTGCACCTGTCACATGCATATTAGCCTGTTTACATGGCCATTGTTAGCGCGACAGATGAATAGAAAAGTTTAGCGCGCTAGAGTTGGTTTGGACACTCATTCAAGTCGCTACGTGTGATGAATGTTCTCACGCAATGCACATGTAATGTATTTTCAAGCGACTGGATTCATTCAGTGCGTGTGGGCTTTGTTATTGTTCGCGAGTTTGGGAATCGGGGACGGTTAACGTAACACAGATCATTATTATGCAGCGCATTATGACGCACTATGGGATTATGGCGCAGTCGCGCTTTCTTTCATGTTTCGGAGAATGTGTGAATGTAGAAATCAAACTTAGAATTGGTCATTTTTTTCATTGTTATTCATGCGAAACTAGACCTGCTCAGCGGAACGAGCTTCCGCATAATTTCGCGTGATTGCTGGGTTTGCCTTTGTCACACGTTTGTTTCGCACAGCCTCTTCTTAAGATGTAAAATATGTGTGGGTGTGAATGATTTTATGATTATGTGTTTAGTTAATTTTCTTACACACAGACATGAAAAGGCTATATGGAAAAATAGCACTTTTTTCTCAGCACTTTTCCCAAAGAACTTAAAAAAATATATGTAAGATTTGCTGTCCTTAATATTACTTTCACTTTTTCATATATATATACCAGATAGATATGATTAAATTTAGAAAAATAAATAAATTTCTTATGTTTTTCCACTAAATAAAAGATGACTGACAGCTAGTTTAGATTTTGTGTTGGCAAGTACCTTTTTTGTAATTTACAAAAAGTAGTCAGATACTTTCAAACACCAAACAGAAATAGAAAGGTTAACAAATTTCTCATATCATAAAATATAAGCATAAAAAACCAACAAATGTGGACATATATACACACACACAAACATATCCATACATATCCATTACAATTATTCCATTTAAATAAAATAAATGATAAATAAATAAATAAAAATAGCTAGCCACAGAATACATAAATAGTAAATTCCTCTTACACAGCCAATAAATATTGGGTAAATTAATCACTATAGTATCAGGGAAGCTTACCAAATATATTTTCATAGCACTATTACACTTCTTATTATCTGTCAGGGTAAGAGAATTGAAAAGTAATTTAAGTTCTACTAAAAATAAAGGGAATGCGCGTTGAGACCCTAAGAATTTCTGCTTATGAATGAAAACGTTGGCAAGTACCTGTTTTTGCATGGGTCATGTATAATGTCGTACATCGACATATTGGAAACACCAATCACCCACACACTTTATAAGAAGTCAAGCCTAAACTAAGACCTCATAGTGATAGGCCTATCAAATGGGAATATAAAAGTTTAACTGTGACCCACTTACATGCACATGGTTTGTTGTTATTGAAACATCAGCTAGTGTATCATGTTGTGGAATCGACATCCATTTGTGCATTATTCCCAAAATCCATCTAATTTATGTGGTGGTTGATTCTTGTTTGTTGATGAAAGGTTACCTGTGGGCCATTCCCTCTCAACAGCGTCACGCTACAGTACAGTATGTGCTCCATACGTGCCCTCTCCAGAGGAGATCACATGTTGCCGGTCACCTTTTTAGTCTGTAAATAGATTTACAATGGAAGTGTTGAGTTAGGGTAACGGGAGACTGGTTACTAGATTAGAGAAAGACTGTGCTGATATCATCATCATCATCATGACCCAATCTGCTCCTATTGTTGCAATCTCATCAGTAAATGATTTAAACCTTTATTAGTTTAATCTTAATAAAGTACGTGTTTACCCACATTTTTGTTGGGATTAGTGCGGTTGAGCCCATTGTTTCTGTGTTAGATGCAATCATGAGAGGTTTCGCAATAGAAGTTCAAGTAGTTGTGTGGGATTGAAATGAACAGCCAGACTTTTATGTGGAAGAACGTATTTGGAAACCATTAATGCGTGTAAAAAGAAATATATATATATTTGGTTTATTAGGTTAATATAAGTTTTATTGCTGGAGTAGTTTGAAGAAATGCTTAATTGCAAAGACATTGTTAGTATTTCTAAGCGCGTTGTGTGTGTGTTAGCTTGATACAGTGATGCAGCTTGAAAAATACCAGATGACTCAATATGACTCTTCAGCATGCTGGGGGACAGTGACCCCTCTCTATAATAGGTCTCTCTCTCTCTCGCACACACATTACATGCCACTAGCCTCTGGCGCACATTTTTCTGAAATTTCTAGACATTGACCAATGACCAGAGATTTGAGACGTTTCCTGTAGTTGTTTTTGCTAAAAATGTCTTGATTTTTTTTTTTCGTAATTCTTTTAAAGGGTTAGTTCATCCAAATGTCATTAATTCCTCAACCTCATGTCACCCCAAACCCATAAGACATGATTCGGTCATCATCTTTGTTAAACAAATAAAGATATTTTTGATGAAATCAGAGATTTCTTTCCCTACGTTGACAGTTTACGCAACTACTAGTTTGAAGCCCCAGATAGGTAGACATCAGTGGTTTCATCTCAGTTGGGCTTTGTTTGCAAAAAAAAAAACATCATGATTTACTATTTTATTCACAAATATTATCCAACACGGTGCTTTACGCTGGTAAATCTTAACAGTCTTAACATATGTAGCAGGCCCATTACAACCATTGTTTTGTGTAAAATGTGTGACTAACTGTCTTTTCATTTTTAATCTAGTCATTTTTCTAGATGATTGTGTTATCTTGTAATGATTGATATTTGAAACTACTCAATAAATTAAACTAGGGCTGTCAAACAATTAATCGCATCCAAAATAAAAGTTGTGTTTACTTATTTTATGTGGGGTGCACTGTGTACACTCTCAGAAAAAAAGGTACAAAAGCTGTCACTGTGGCGGTACCTTTTCAAAAGGTACACTTTTGTACCTAAAGGGTGCATATTGGTACTTTAATGTACATATTAGCACCTAAAATGTACATTATAGCACCTAAAAGTTACATATTAGCACCTAAAATGCACATTTTAGCAACTAAAATGTAAATATTAGCAACTAAAATGTACATAATAGCACCTAAAATGCACATAATAGCAACTAAATCTCCATATTAGCACCAAAAATGTATATATTAGCACCTAAAATGCACATATTGCCACCTAAAATGCAAATAATAGCACCTAAAATGTACATATTAGCACCTAAAATGCACATATTAGCAACTAAAGTGTAAATATTAGCACCTAAAATGTACATATTAGCACCTAAAATGCACATATTAGGAACTAAATCTCCATATTAGCACCAAAAATGTATATATTAGCACCTAAAATGCACATAATAGCACCTAAATGTCCATATTAGCACCTAAAATGGACAAAAGTTTACCTTTTGAAAAGGTACAGTCCCAGTGACAGCTTTTGTACCTTTTTTTCTGAGTGTATAGGCTAATTATTTTGTATATATAAATACACACACATGCTTGTATATATTTAAGAAATATTTTCATCTATATACTATAGATTTATATTATATATAAATATTTTATACGTAAATACATGTTTTTTCTTAAATATAGGCCTACATGCATGTGTGTGT
The DNA here is from genome assembly GCA_038021265.1 of Cyprinella venusta. NCBI lineage: Eukaryota > Metazoa > Chordata > Actinopteri > Cypriniformes > Leuciscidae > Cyprinella > Cyprinella venusta. The sequence continues at coordinate 46,720,393 of CM075863.1, forward strand.
ATATATATATATATATATATATATATATATAAAATAATAATACACAGTGCACCCACATATATTATGTAAACACAAACTTTTATTTTGGATGTGATTAAACGTGATTAATCATTTGACAGTCGTAAATTAAACATCTTTCCTGTAAGACAAGTAGGATTTAAGGGATTTTAGAAAACAAACTTGGATGTGATCCCAAATAAAGTAATAAACTAACATTTATATTTGGGACTTCGAAATGTATTCTTATTTCTTATTAGAAAATGAGAGGAATACATATTTTATTCTTAAGAATGAATATATTAAATTATGAAATTTCATTTTACTTTTAAAAATTTGACAAACTTTTGACTATTGTTCTTAGCTAGCGTAAACAGAGACGTAAAAAATAATTTTTCAGAAGTTATGTAATTATTACCATTTTCAAAAATACTAAATGTATTTACAGTTTGTCTTTCTGTTCCTGCTCTCACATTCTCCATCACTCTTTCCCTCCGTCATAATCTTCTTTTTGGGAAACAATGAAGTGCTTTCACGATATTACACGTTTAATTACTTTCTTTGTCAGTCTACCTCTTTTCTCGCAAACAGATTAATTCTTAACACACAGTCTTTGTGAAATTAACGAGCAGTCGTGCTCTTGTCTGGTAAGAGATTGCACACGAACGCAGTCAACGTTGTGAGAGATCATTGGCTGAGCGAGCGCAAGTGTGACGGACGGTGTGTGTTGTGATGTCTCTCGTGCAGGTGAGCGATGGATATGAGAGAGGTGTATGTGGTGGTCGGCAGCTTCGTGGGGTTCCAGCTGTTCTTCTCCTGCGTCAGTCCGGTTCTGTCTTCCAACTTCACACACGGTTACGGGAAACTTCCACCGCACAAACTCAACGACTGGAACTCCAGGTATGAGCTCAAAATAAATCACAGAAATGTGGGAGAAATGCATGGATGGGTATTCAGTATAAATAGAAATGGATGGGTAGGCCTAGTTAAATATGGATATGGATAAACAATGGAAACAAATATAGACACAAAGTAGACAAAGTAGAAGTCACATATTGTTAAATATATAGCATGAATGTCTAGATTAACGTTATCTTAAAATCTTAGGAGTAAGCTCTAAGAACCTGTAAAAGGTTTTCGTAGGGCTTGAAAAATTCTTAAAGGGATAGTTCACTTTAAAATTATTTTTTGGTATGTTTTATCTTACCTCAAAGGCATCCAAGATGTAGGTGTCTTTGTTTCCGCAGTAGTTTCAATTTTGTTATTTTTAGGTCAAACCGTTCTTGTCTGTCAGTCATATAATGCAGGTCTATGGTCACCACCTCAAAGAGCATGCACAGAGAAGTCCAAATTAAACATGATTTAATGACTCGTAAATGTAAGTACACATTGATGGCCTAAGACATGAAACGAGTGGTTTGTGTGAGAAAATGAACAGTGTTTATATCGTTTTTACCTCTTGTAACCACAGCCAAGTCCAAGTGATCTGAGGGCGTGGGTGCTTTGAGGGCACGGGCTGTGGTAACAAGTGGTAAAAATTATATAAATATTGTTCGTTTTCTCACACAAACCACTCGTTTTGGGTCTTAGGCCATCAATGTGTACTTACATTTACGAGTCATTAAATCATGTTTAATTTGGACTTTTCTGTGCATGCTCTTTGAGGTGGTGACCGTAGACCTCCATTATATGGATGGATGCCCTTGAGCTAAGCTAAAACATGCCAAAAATTCATTTCAAAGTGAACTATCCCTTTAATTTCTCAAATATTCTCTGAGAACATTACTTTTTTTCTTCTTAAAATAGTAGTATAATGTAGGGATGGGCAACAATTAATTGCGATTAATCGTTAGCAAAATAAAAGTTTGTGTTTACAATATATGGGTGTGTAGTGTGTATAATTAATTTGTATATATAAATACCCACACATGCATGTATATATTTAAGAAAAATGTGTTATATGTCAAATATTTATATTTATATATAATATTAATTATGTATAAATATATATAAAGTATATACATGCAAATATTTCTTAAATATATACATGCATGTGTGTATATTTATATATACAAATTAATTATACACACTACACACCCATATATTATGTAAACACAAACTTTTATTATGCTAACGATTAATCGCAATTAATCGTTGCCCATCCCTAATGTATACATGTATCCTATTCAGCACATGAGCCTTGTCTAATATAACAAATTTAAATTAAATCTTAAAACTATATTTGACACGCTATTAACCTTTTTTTTTAAAGTAGTAAGCTCCTCCAGATCATTTTTTTAAATTATCTGGAGAATGTAATTTAATAACATTAACAGGAGGACAGGAGCATTTTCTAGATGATCGCAATAAAATCTTGCAGTATAGCAATATTATCTATTATATATAGCTAGTGTTTTGTTGTAATGCTTAAATGTAAATGTTATGTTACGTAATTATGTTGTAAATTAGTCTTGTGGCTATAATCCGGCATTATTACGTTGGTTTTTGTTGCTTCAATGCAGATGTTCATTAATGTGCATTGTCCCTATCAAATAACTTAAAAATATATCAATAAAAAAATGAATAATACACTGTATAAAACACAATAATGAGCTGCTTTACAACAGAATTTGAATTGGTCATTATTTTTCTGTTTATTAATGTGAAGCTGCTTTGAAACGATCTGTATTTTACATAGCGCTATATGAATAAAGGTGACTTGACTTGATTAAATATGTAAAACAATCCAATAAATCGCTTTAAGGACAAGTTGTATTAAGGGATTTTAGATAGATCCCTTAAATATCCAGAATGAAGAGTTTTTAACACAAGCTGAAGTAACCGCTCAGAAGCGGCTGTCAGTTAATTATGAATATTTCAAGGTTTTTGAAGAAAATAATATTGCCAAAGTTTAACTTTTCACTTTTCTGAATCCAGTCATATCCAGTCTTTTTTGTTGAACATCTTCAAATGTATTGTACAAACAAGCCTTCGAATATCATTAGCAATGTCGTAGTACATGAGTACAAGCGAGGTCAAGCGATCTCTGGACTGAATTGTGAAATTCAGATTTCTCTAATCACCTTTCCTCTTTATCTTATGAACCTGGTTAACTTTGACCTTACACCACTTAGTCAGGAAGAGATAGAGCTCTGTACAGCACTTTAAATGGTTAGAGGTAAAGCACACAAGATGATTGAAATTGGTTTTGAAAGAAACTATATAACCCCCGTTCTGGTTTTTTGACATCCTCCATTGGTTTAAAAGTCATGACGTGTTTAGAATGAAACTGAGATGATATTCTGTCAGCAAATCAAAATGCTTTGACAAGCACACAGCCAACTTTCCCTATAAAGACTGCTTTTGATTTTTTTTTAAAGTTTGTTTAGCATCCACAAATTTTTAACAATCGTACAATAATACATTTATAATTATACACACAAAATATGCTAACACTTTAGTTTAGGGTCCAATTCTCACTATTAACTAGTTGTTTATTAGCATGCATATTACTAGAATATTGGCTGTTTTATAGTACTTTAAAGCACATAATAATTCCTTATTTTGCATGACCATATCTTACAACCCATATCATATACCTAAACTTAACAAGTACCTTAGTAACTATTAATAAGCAAAACGTAGGAGTTTATTGAGGCAAAAGCCAGTGAGAATTGGACCCTAAACACTTTAGTGTTACCCAAAATAGTTTGTTTATCTGTTGTAAATTAGCATACATATACCTACACTCAAAAAAAAAAAAATAGTATGGGTCAAATTCGGTCAAATTCAAAAAACATTCTGATGGGTTGAAATAACCCAGAATTAACCCTTCCTGCACCTCAAAATGAAACCTTATTCACATTAAATAAGAATGTAATTTGATAGCAAAGTGTTTCCTGTTAAACTTGTCAACCTTGCTTACTTTCTGTTAAATGGGGAAAAGATTCCTAGAGAGTTTCTCAACACTCAGATAGCAGATTCAAAGGTCTACTGTCCATGTTCAAACAAACGAATGGATCAGATCAAATCATAGTTCATTCACTGTCTGCTATCTACCACAGATACTATACCCACATGTGTCAGCATCATGTTATCTATCTATTCATAATGTTGATTTCTTTCTACCCAGCCTGCAAAATTACACATTTTTTTTAAAAGAAAATTCTAGGTCTCAATCTCGTCTCACCAACTAAACCGTCTTCAGTTCAAGAAGCTTGCAATGGGATATGCATATCTATAATTGATCGTGTACTTATGTGCCAGCATGGTTGTGCAAAATTCAGAACTTATGAATTTTCTCACTTTCGATTTATGCTATGGAATTGGATTTACTTGTCAATCACTGAACTGAATTCCCATTGAAGTTGATATTTAAAATGACAGGAAAAGGAATTACTGAGATGAGTTCTTCCAACCTAGTCAATAAATCAATTTCTGTAAGACCTATAAAACCAACAAATGTCAGGATTACTCTCAAGCAAGACCATCTAGCCATCATTTAAAGTTTGTTTTGACAATCTGTATCTTTTTCTGTTTAAAAATTACACTAGTAATTTAAAATTTTCACACAACTTTCACCGCCAGCATTTTTGCTTTTAACACAAAAGTTTTATGGCCCCCCCAAATATTATGTTGTATGAGTATCTGAATATACAATATATCGAAAGAAAGAACAGCCTCTGCTTTAAATACAGACTGTAACTCCTTTTTATCAACACTTAAAAGCAACAAAAAGCACAATTTTGAACAAAAAGCTGAGAGATAGATTTATTTATTAATTTATTTTTTGTCAAAGACTACATCCAGATTAGATTCCGAACGATGATCACAACATAGACGGAGTAGATCGTGTCCATCAACAGTCCTATACCTCTTTATGGGTTCTGCTTTTCTTTAGGTATCGTTCAGCAGTTTTGATTAACCCTAAAACCGTATTCTGGACAAATGTGGGCAAAATAGTTTTGATTTATTTTTTTTAAAAATTCTTCCCTTGATCTGAGTGGTACAAGAATTGGCTACTTTTCCAAAGTTTGCCTCCTGAACACACACTTTTTTTTTTTTTTTGACTCAATTCTACAATGTTAAGTGGGTGGAAAAAAAACCCTCCTTAATCTTGTATTTGGGTCAAAAATGGGCACCCATTTTGAATGGGAAAAACTGTAATTTAGATCATTCTAAAATAGCCAAAATAAGACTCCAGGTGACAGAAAAGTCACTTCATCTTTAGGTTTTAGCTCTAAGAACTTATTGGAATGATTTTTAAATGTAGTTAAAAAAATTAAAAAATAAAACTACATAGTAATTAATTTACAGAAATAATTTACATAGAAAATATGGTACTTTTTGAAGTAAATAAATTGAAAAATACCCCCAAAATAAATAATAACACCATAAATGGATAGAGAAAACTTTATTGAAGACAGTGATATAACATTTATAATAAATAAAAATTAGGATCACACCTGAGTCCTCTGTGCCCACATTTGTCCACAATTACAGGATTAAGGGCTATAAAGTGAATACGGTTTGAGGGCTACTGTGCAGTTTGATGATTGCATTCGTTTAGATGTTTGTAAGCAATGCTTCTTCTATCGTTTTCTTCTGCTTCTTCTTCACTTGTTTTTGAATCCTGTACTCTTTAAGAAGATATGTACGGTTATGGCTCGCCCTACCGTATATAGTGCAGTAAATCATGGATTGCCCAAAAATTACATCAATGGCGGGGAAATATAATGAAGTTCTGTGATTTTCAATCTTTAAATCCAGCAAGTGCAATTAAAATCCAGGAATTTAATTAAAAGGCATTCTCAAATCAGTTCTGAAACAATCCTGAGTTTGCCATTACTGAAATGTTGCTTGAAAACTCAGTGGAAAGTTCCTAAAGTAATATGTTGAGTTAAAATAGTTTCCCAAGCTTTTGTTTTTTCAGGTTCAAGATCCAAATGATTCTCTGTCTGGGAATAACGGATTTGTTGTTTTTATGTCCTCAGGCTGGTGTCCACTGTCCATGCCTTAATTGTGGGGCTGTTCTGTCTCTATATCCTCTGGTACGATGATGCCGTCAATGAAGACCCTGTCTGGTAAGAGGCCGTTAGTTCAAAAAAGGGCAGGTTTATTTTCACCTTTATTGAACTTTTTGGATCTCATTGTGAATTTATTTTTTATTTTGTTTTCACTGCTTAAAACCAAACTCCCAAATGCGTCTTTTGTAGGATACCATAAATGGATACTATTTATGAATCCATAACCCAGCCCCCCAAAAATGCAAGAATCAAACAATTGGTACCAATCATTATAAAAGTGCCCATATTGGATGACTATAATGGGTTATAAGACAAATTTCCCTTTATCCTGAAGGTTTAATTGAAACTTTTGCTCTGTCATCAGAAATGTTGTGGCCACTGTAGTCGCCAGTGCAGAGAACAGCCGTCTCATTTGTCTTCTTGTCTTTATTTTTCTTTTCTTCTTTCCCTCTCTTTTAATCTTTCCTTTTCTGCCTGCTGCCTGTTTGGTCTGCATCTTTGCATCCTGAAGGGGAAGAATGGTAATTTGTCTTTAGTTGTTGTCCTCTGTAGCTCTGCTCCAAAACCTACTGAGCTGCCTACCCAGACCGCATTTCGGCTGTTCCCAAAGGTAGACGGCAACTTAGGGTTTATTCACACTTGGCAGGTTTGGTTCGATCGTTCAATTAAGTGTGAACTCTACCATCAAAACCCTAGAGATCGCTGAAAAGATGGAAGACCACCTCTAAATAAACCAAAAACAGGACGTGATGTCACCAGATGCGACCTTTTAAAGGACAGAATGCTTAAGCATACCTGTTTGTTCTCGATATAGTCGCGATGTTGGCCGTCACAGTTCGGTACAGGCATCAGAACATCGTTTTCTCGCAGCAGATCTTCCATTTTGGATTTTTGCCACTGTTTTGACTCCTTTACATGTTTTATAAGCTCTTCACAAGTTCTCAGCTGGTCAAAATACCAACATATGCAGGCTACGCACACACAACGAACGCATTTAGCGTTTTTTTAGATGGTTTTTCTTTGTATCATTAGTTTTGTCTTAAAGCTACACTATGTCTTTTAGTTTATTCTTAGCTAAAAACACGTAGTTCTTTCAAAAATGTATGTGCTCATTAATGTATATTTACTTGGTTCAAGTAATAAAGTATTCTTGTGAGTGTATAATATGCCATTGAAAATACATACGGGTAAGGGGTTCTAATGTCGGTCGCCATGTTGCCCCTCCATCTTGAAAGTACATTAGCCAAAGAGGGACATAACCGTTAATTCAAGCTTCGCCTTTCGCGTTTACGTTTCGGATAACACTCATGGACGAGGTCGAACTGGAAGCCATGTTAATCTTGGACTACATTGGCCATCGTAGGAGTTAAAACGAAATCGGAATTGAGAGGAACAGAAACTAATATTCATTGGATGGTCATATACATTTTCACCACTAGATGGGGGTAAAAATCACACAGTGTAGCTTTAATGGCAGTGAGAATACAAAGTGAACCAGGACTAAATGTATTATTTTCTTTTTTGGTTTGGACTAAAAGAACCAAGAGAATCGAGCTACAAGTGTGAACACACCCTTAATGTTTCCTTCTAAGTTGCCTCGTTTTTAGCAGCTTGCATGGATAAAGCAAACCCAGAATGCATTGCAGCACACAAATACTCTGAGCAATCTGGCCAATCCTTTGAAGGCTGCGTTCGAAGGCCGAATGCATTAGAGAGTGATTTGTAAAGCTTTTTCAATGCGACTTATGAATGTGTCCTTTTTTTGGGCCACGAAGGGTAGAACTAGTTTCATTGTGCGGCGATGAGGATTGGACATTTTTTTACAAGAGAAAATGTAAGTATTGTTGAGTTTCAACATACTTTAATATCTAACGATACCATAGTTGACATATCTTACCAACATGTGGTTTTATTGATAGTTTAAACTCTCTATCAGGTACATGAATGGACCAAGGTGAACGTGGCGTTTCGTTTTCAGACAACTTTCAAAAAAGTCCAGTTGAAACGTTACTGCCACTCGTCAACGGAAGCTGTCACAGGACAATCGTGTCCCGTTTAACAACACTTGGTATGACCTTTGTGGCCTTTAAAGGATGCAGCCTCTGAATTAGCACACAGCTTTAGTTTACATGCATGAATATTAAGTGAAACATGCTAATGCCAGATTATATTGGAATCCCATCTAATTCATATTTATGGCGCTTGTGAAATTGCTACTGTTATTAAATAAACCGCAAGGCAGCTCACTAGGTTTGGGAACACTTGTCTTTGCATTTCACTTCATTTTTTCTTTCTGTTATTTTGGATCTAGGTCATTTTTTCCTTTCATTTTCTCCATAGAGGTTTCATGCAATTCTTTAATAAAGAGTCTTGAATCATATCAAACATCTCTGAGATGAACCACAACATTACAGACTTTGATTTGACATAAATAGAGAAATAAGACACTTAAATTATTTTCTGAGGGAATTAACTATTGATCCCATAAGGCATTGCAAATTATGGAGTTTGGTCAAAAATGACCATGATTGTAATGATTATAATAATGATTATAAGTATAAACAAAGTATACTTTAAAGGGATACTCCACTTTTTTTGGAAATAGGCTCATTTTACCACTCCCCCAGAGTTAAACAGTTGGGTTTTACCGTTTTCGAATATATTCAGCTGATTTTCTGATATTTAGAAGAATATCAGTAACCACACAGTTTCTGGTCTCATTGACTTCCATAGTATTTTTTTTTCCTACTATGGAAGTCAATGAGACCAGAAACTGTCTGGTTACTGATATTCTTCTAAAATTCAGAAAATTGGCTGAATAGATTTGAAAATGGTAAAACTCAACTGTTTAACTCTGGGGGAGTGGTAAAATGAGCCTATTTCCAAAAAAGTGTAGTATCCCTTTAAGTGTATTGCAAAATATCAAGTATATAAATAGTTAAGAGAATATAGAAACCAACTCAAGTCTCAGAGTTCAGGGTGGCACTGTTTTGAAAGCTGTACATTATCGTTAAAACAGTTTCTCTATGGAACAAATGAATATTCATATTTACTTCATGAATAACTTTCCCCCTAGTTCCTTGATTTGTCACTTGTCCTCTCGCTTTATTTCGTTCTCATCACCTCTGCTCCTTTTTCCCTGTTTTCTTTAATTACCTGTTGACTCTTTCAGAGAGGGAAAGGTATTTCTCTCTGTCTGTTGTCAATGTGTCTTTACCTCTCTCCTTTCTCACTCTCTGAGATCAGAGAGCTTTTAATCTTATCAACAATGCGCTTTTCAGTAGGAAACATCAGATTCCCAGTCCCCCTCCTCTCTCGTATCATGTGACAGTCCTCCAGGCCTCCTCTGTCCCCTGTCCCATAGGCCGTCTCAGGCTAGAAATGCTGACCACAAACACTCTGCTGAGAATTCATTCCCATCCACCCCTCACTTCATCCTCACCCCAATAAACCCGTCTCACATTTCTGGTGTTTTAGAAACTGAAGTCATCATAGTTGGGTAAACTGGTGGTGAGCGGAAACTACAGAAAATATAATTTTAGCATTCCCATTTGCTCGAATAGCTACAAAATTCACAATACATTTCTATGACTTTCCAAAAGAGGCAAAATATTTTTTGTGAGCTTGATAACGGTGGTCAAAAGACAGAAAGATGTCATTTGGTGTCACTCCCTCAGCTGTGGTATTAGAAACACTTACGCTGTGAAATTTATACAAGACAAAATATAGTTACAATGTTAATAACTGAGGAAATTGATCATATGCTAATTTTAGCGCAAACTTGGAATATCGCATTAAACATTTGCGAATAAAAGGCTGCGCTTCCGTTCTATGTGTTCAAGAGAACAAATTTAGAACTTTCTGGGAAATTGGTGCAAATTTTCTGTTATATAAATGGAAGTTGCTACAATCGTGGAAGCCATTATCGCGCAGATGAAACGCAATTAATGCTGTTCATGGTGTTTGGGAACGCAATCATGTGTGAGACACCTCTGGGATGTAATGAAACCCAACTATTTTGATGACAGACTTTGGTTCAGGCATTTCAGAATGACCGAACCATCATTTGAGATGCTGTGTGATGTGATTGGTCAGCTCGTTAGTCCAGTTACCAGTTACCAATCCAACGAGTTCCCATCCTAGGGCGTCATATAGTGACGCTTTTGAAATTTCGTCTAAATCCAAAGTACATGGCACCCTTTAGCGTCAATATAACACGCACAGAGCACAGAGCAGAACACCACTGGGAGGCGCCTTGTGGCCCATATATATGTGCGTCTCATATTGACGCTAAAGGGTGCCATGTGCGTTGGATGTATACGAAATGTCAAAAGCACAGTGTTGGGGAGTAGTTAACTACAAGTAGCGGCGCTACTAACTTAACTACATTTTTCAGTAGCTCAGCAGTAGCTCAGTTGCTTTTTAAACAGTGTAGCTTTTCCAGTAGCTAACTACTTTTTGCAGCGAGTAGCGGTGTAGCGCGAGCAAAAGCTACATTGCGTTTGTCGAGCCTGCGCGAATCAGCGCGATGCAAGGATATTCTTCTTCTTGTTAGATTACAAACTCATTTTTTGCCATTACCGCCACCTGTTGTTTAATCACGCATCTTGCGGCTAACGGTTCACTGACGTAAAGAAGTGCGTTGACACACCCATATTATGATTATCCATGATGGAGCAAGACGTGACGGCAGATTTGGAGAAAAAACTAACGTCAATTACCCGTGGCCTTATTTGTCCAAGCTAAATCGGTATTTTTGAGAAAATGTTCTAAATGCAATTTATGTTGAATGTAGGCCTATATTTTGTTCTTGCAATGTTGTAGGCTATATGTTGCAATTTTGCACTTTTGACAAACAGTCTGAGATATTTGAGTGTTGTGTGTAAAAAAAACAATACTCTATGAAATCATAATTGTATTGCATTGTTTTAAACACTAAATATTTTAATTAAAACATTCATCAGACACTAATTCAGTTATTTATAATATAATTTATAACATGTTATAATAATAATAATATGTAATATAATAGCCTATTTATAATATGTTGTTCAAAAAGCAAAAGTAGTTTCAATGTAGCTAACTACTTTTTGATAGTAACTTGTAGTGTAGCTAACTACTTTTCCAAAAGGGTAGCTTGACTGTAGTTAAACTACTTTAACGTACAGGTAGCTTTTAGCTTGTCAAACTACAGTTTCAGAGTAGCTTCCCCAACACTGCAAAAGCATCAGTATATGACGTCATGGGATGAGAACGGGCTGGGTACATTTAATAACTCTGCAAGTTTACGTTCATTATTTGGAGATATGAGGCAGTTAACGTTAATAGCGTGTTCATGTGTTCTGAAGGAGGCGTGGCTTTGGCGACACTTTGCAGGGATCTCATGCTTTCAAAGCTAACTTGCTATTGCTAGCCGAAATGTCAAAAGTGTCAGTATATGACGCCTTGGCATGAGAACGCAGTCACATGAGTTTTTTTTTTTTTTGTGCATTGGGATATATTTGGCAAATGCGTTTCCATATTAGCTTATGTGTAGCATAATGTTGTTTTTCTCAGATTTCAAAAAAAAGTCAATTGAGAGCATATGATTTGTATGTGCATTTTTAGAATTAATGCATGCTTGGCATTTCTATCCAGTGTTTTTCTTATTATTATTTGATAACCCAAAATGTGCTTAAACATTGTTGGGTGTAAGCATAGCTACAGTATGTTAAGTACAAATACCTTTTCGATTTATCTTTTTTTTTTAAGTAAATTTCTTTTTACCAAAAATTAAGTGATCATGTGATTTTATTCTGGATGATGTCACCTCTTTTGTCTGCTTTGCATTCTGATTCGTTAGTTTTTGAGTCTTCACTTGTTGTGGGATCATGAAGCAAAGGTTTCTGGGTTTGTTTGTTTTTTGTGTGTGACCCGTCTGAGCAGCCACCACTTGGCTTGATAATATCCAGTTTCAAGTGTAGGTAAAACGCATTGTGCATCTCAAGCTACATGATCAATATTAATATGCCGGCTACTGTAATACAGTAACAGGGTTGGCAGTTTTACAGTTTTACTTGTCTTGTGCTCATCATTGAGTCATTCAAGGTGATTTTTTTACGAAGCTACATTTAATGCTAATATTGCGAGCACAACAACCTTTTATATCGTGTCATATAAGATTTGTCTTTTCACTTGAACCAGGACAAGAATTTTTAGAGGATTTCAAAAATTTCACAAGAAATAAAATGTATGTAGCATGAAAAAGAAATGAAGAGTTCAGATGCAAAAGCCTCTAAATGCCATTTGAAATTTTCTTCTAAAATGACCATTTTTATCAAGCTTGTATATTTAAGTTCAGTAATTTCACTTAAATGACAATTAATAGGTAATCTTCATTGCCATTTAAGTGAAATTAATGAACTTAAATATACAAGCTTGATAAAAATGATCATTTTAGAAGAAAATTTCAAATGGCATTTAGAGGCTTTTGCATCTGAACTCTTCAAATATTAATTCATTTTTTGGCTGTCCTCTGTTCTGTTTTCAACTATATTAGCCATTATGCACATTTTGAGTCTACACGCATGATAATGAAAGGCACTTATTTTATCGAATTACCCAACAGAAAGTCATTTGTTTCAGTGACTGGGCTTTTGTTTCCTAAAATAACAAAACAATTTTGCCTGTTTACTCACCGTCTTGCTCCACAGACCCTTTTCAACGGCTCAAACCGATCTCTTTGTGTTTTATGCTAACGGCTACATGCATTGCCATCCGGCTTGACTCAAGCCTTACACTTAAACGTGATTCATTAGATTCGTCTATACTGTGAGTCTGTTGGGTCCGTCGTCTGATTCTGTTCCCCAAAGCTGATTGAATTAGATCACAGTTATATAAACTTGCTTAGGTATGTCTATCTAAAAGCTAATTCTACATCTATCTATATAAATTAACTTTTGCCTATTTTTCCCCTGGAACCAATCAGTTATCTGTACTCGGGTGATAAAAAACAAAACCTGATTATCAAGTAGGTTTTAGGTCAATGTCACAATGACATGTACCACGTTCAAACCATAAAAGTACATAAAGAAGTAGATAAGAGGATACATTTATAATTATATATTATTCACAGAATTTTAAAAGGATTTTCTTTATAATATATTAAGTAATAGTTGAAAGAAGTGAATTCTGGGTTCTTTTTAGTTTTCCCGCCAAAATATCATCAAAGTTATGTACTTCAATGTGCAGTGTGTAATATAGACAGTGAGTGGTTGAAATGGGAACTACAGTCCAAATTCACTATATTAGAGAGAGTTGTTTCCCCCACTCCTCATCCTCAGACTCCACAAACTTAAGGTTGCCAGATTGAGGACACGCAACAGGAACAAGCTCAATTGAAAATGGAAGGCGGCGAGCCTTAAACTGTTGTTGAGTTGATTTATCCGCGTTTTAAAATGCGTTTCATTGATCATAGTGCTTTTTTAAATGGATGCCGTGGCTTTTTTGGTAAAATCTGCGATATATTACCCAGTTTGTTCGCTGACTTCTATGTCTGAAAATTGCTGTGTCTTCCACAAACGGGCAACCCGGGGTGTTGAAATACTATTGGGTAAATTGTAGGGCTGTTCCGAATACCATTTTTTGAGCTTTGAAGTTTCGGTAGGAATGAACATCGAATATTCGAAGCTTCGGAATCTCGATAGCCTATGTCTGTATGTCCGTTTGCATTTTGATTATTTCAAGAACCGTTCATCAGACCACACAGGTCTGTTAACTTAAGCAATATTTTTAAGGTAGTCTAATATTTTTCTCACTAACAAATAACTAACGGGTAGATTTAAATAAAGAAGCGGCGTGCGCGCCTTTCGCGAGTAGGGATTATATGCTCCGAGAACAGACACTGCTCTAGTTATATGAAACACACACACAGGTCTTTTTATAGGTATAGTCTTATAATATTTTTCTCATTGACAAAGTAGGGTAGATTTAAATAAATAAAAATGAAATTTTAAATAATTAAAAAAACTAAATTTAAATATAGAAAAACTAAATTTAAATAGAAAACGAAATTGTGATATCCCAGTAAAATCCCAAAGTCTCCTATATTTCACAGTAGATTAATTTAGATTGATAATAACGGGTGAATTGGATAATACATTTTATTTGTATTTTTCTATTTTTTTTTCCTACAATGTCAAAGCAACGCAGCTTGACCCAAAATACAAGCTCAGGCATGCACTTCTGTCCATACAAACTCTATGACTGCGCTCTATCCGGAGAATACTCCCGTTGCAGGAACACTTTTAGTGGTCCAAGAAGAAGAAGATGTATTTATTAAGAAGCTGTAAGAAAGTTTTTAGTTTCAAATCGAATATCAACCCACCGAACGAATATTCGGATATTCGGGTCCAACCTTAGTAAATTGGCAGTGGGCGGATTCTCACAGACCAAAACAAAACACGGAACATTGGACGTTCCAACACGGAACGCACATTTCAAAATAGAATAACAGGCTGTATCATTGTTTTTCAGAGAAACAAATATATTAACTCAGTCTGTTTCCAAATCTCTGCAAATGTTTTAGTAGAGTTCAAAATCTTACATACAGCACCTTTAAGGCTGCAGTATGCCATCTACAGTACTTCAGAACCACTTGCACACCTAAGATTAAGTGTCAAGTCCTGCATGGAGACATCAGCTGTGCAGTGCTGGACGAGAAGTGAGAGTTCAGGTGTTAGACAGAGGGGTCAGAGGTCAGCGGAGTACACCGAGCTTACTGTGCATGAGAGTCTGCCAGCGCTCACTCACACTGAGATCAGGTTTCACACACACATGTCCTCTGCTACTGGACACCTGCGATCGCTGTGTATCGGTTCCCTGATCGCTTTACAGACGCGGATCTCAGGCACACATGTACTGTAACGCTGGCTTGTTATTCTTTCACCAAGATATTCATCTTCCATATGGGAAGCACATGGTTTTGTTTAGTTCATTTTCTCTCCCTTGTTACTCTCAGATGACCCCATTGACCTCACTCGAATGAATTTTCATGAAAACAAACTTCTTAAACCAACCTAAGCTGCGATGCTTGATGCCTTTCTCCGCAGTTTGAGCTAATGGAATGATTGTGTATGTAAGTTTGCGTTTATGTGGCCTTGTGTGGGATTTCTCTGAACAAAGCGTCTTTATTAGTTATGCTCTCACTGTAAAAAATGTTGTTGGTTTAACTTAAAAAGTGAAGTAACCTGGTTGCCTTAATTTTAAGTTCATTGAACTGGAAAAAGTGAGTTAATACAATGAGGGAGACTGATTTAAGCATCAGAAACTCAAAATATTATGTTATCTGAACTACATAAATTATTTAAGTTGATTTGACAAAAGAAAAAATGTGATTTACAAATCATGATTTTTTTTTTTACAGTGTGGTTCAAAAGAACAGACTCAGATCATATGTTGATCATTTAGGGTGTATGATTTCTGCACTGCTGAAAATATGGACAATCGTGCTATTCAGTCATAAAAATGGAATTTACTGTTGAATTTACTGGAATTTGGAGGAATAAAAATAAAAGTAGAGCTGTACACTTAATATTAATATTCGTAGACACTCCATATTGCTATTATTAATAATTAATGACAGAAATATATTACCGCGTTATACAGTAGATACAGTAGTATCTACTCTCAAAGTAATAATAATCCTCTCAAAGTAATAATAACAATAATATTAAAATATCACACAATTTATCACACATCCATGATTTAGTTTAAACAGTAAACCAAAAAAAAAATTAAAGGAATTGTTTGAATTTCATTTGATAACATTTTAAAAGATTAATTCAGTCATATACAAGTTCTTTGCATTAATTTTTAATAAAAAACGTTTTTGATTTAAAAAGATTTTATTAAATCATGAAAAAAACAAACCAGAAATAAATAATTAAGCTTTTATGATAAGTAGTTGGTTAGACATTCTATTTGGTCGAAATAAAAATCAAACTAAAAAATTCAAATAAAAACGGAATTTTGGAAGAAATAGAATGGAATTTGTAAAATAAAAACGAGTGCAGTGCTGCCGTCAAATCTCTTAATCGCAATTAATCAAATCTAACATTCAAAGTTTGTGTGTGTGTGTGTATATATATATACATTTTTGATTGATTAATCAATTTATTTATGTTAGATGCGATTTAATCGATTTGTCAGGGAAAAAATGAGCCCTAATCTATTTCTGAATTTTTCCAAATGCATGAAACTGATCTGAGATCAGACAGTTCAAAAAGTCACTGCACACGTTTGTTTTAAATAAGAAATATTTATTTTTTATAGTATATTATACTGTTACCAGATAGCTGTGACCGTGAAAAAAGCGTTCTTGAATGCTTGAATGACGTTTTCACGCAAACATTGTAGATCGCCATCATCTCAGATGCTCACCCAGGTCATTTCCATTAAGCATTGTTTCTTTGGATTGTGATTTTACAGAGGAATGTCACTTGCACAGTGTTGACAGAGGCATGTTACCAGTGATAGTACAGTAATAAATGGCTTCAGTCAAAAACAGCACCACTCCCTCATGCTTTGTTGTTGGCTAAGGTTTCCATCTGCAGGTTAACTGGGTGGTGACGCTTTTAGGGATTACACCTTTCAGAAATAATGTTAAACTTTTTAAGTCCAAACAGTACAACATCTCCATTGCTGGGTGACTCTATTATATATTCTGTTGTCTTTGCCTTTTGTTTGAGCTTTATCTTTTTCTGCTTCTTCAGGGGTGATCCTAACCTGGTTAAGCTCAATGTGGCCATCACCTGTGGTTACCTGTTCTATGGTATGAATCGTTGATTTATTATGGAAGTTCACGCACAGATGTCACATTTCAGATCTTTTTCAGGTTTGTCTACATTTTTTTTACTCTCTTGTTTTCTCTTCCGTCCTCTTCTCTTCTCTCAGACCTGGTGCTTCTAGCTTGTAACTGGAGTACCATGGGTGATACGTTTTTTGTCTGTCACCACTTGGCGGCGCTGTATGCTTATGGATATGTGCTGGTAAGTACCTGGTAATACAGAGCACAACATGAAAGGCCCTTGAAATTGAGGACACTGTTCTTTATTTTCTTTAGTTTGTTTTTGTTTTTTTTAGCTCATTTGACAGATCAAAATAACCTTTCAGTTTTAAAAAAATTTACTAGGTTAGTTAGGTAGGTAGTTAACAACAAAATGGCATTTTGGGTATATCACGCTGACTTTGATTTTACTGTGTATACTAGTAACTAGCCACTCAGCATTTTCACTGGCCACAATTTTAACATTAATTCCATAAGGATATAATTCCATTTAGATACTTAGAGACTTGGGTATATTAGGCTGCTGTCACTTTAAGAACTGCCACACAGATCCATTATACTGATACGCATGCATTTTCTTTCTCACCTGTTTACATTCACTTAAAATAAAACTGACTTTGTTTATGTGAATACTCGCCAAGACCAACATTTTGACATTGTTTTGTGTGTATTTGACTGTTTAAACACAATAAACAGGGAAAAAAGAACTCAATTTAGTACTGAGAGGAGGCTTTATGTGCCGCACTTTGGGTGTGAGTGCTCAATATGTGCAATCTCGTGCTGAAATTCAAGCCCTGTAACAGCAACAATATTCATCTAGAGCAAATGAAACTATATCGATATGTATAGAAAAAAATATATTTCTGACAACACTACATTGTACTTAGTTTAGTATTTAAAATGCAGTTTTAAAAGTTTACAATTGAAAAATGTATATATTATTAAAAAAAATGCAACCTGCCAAAGTGGCTAGATTGAATATAGAAATAGAAATTTTAAATATATAATGTGTGTGTATATACATATATATATATATATATATATATATATATATTTGAAGAGTTCAGATGCAAAAGCCTCTAAATGCCATTTGAAATTTTCTTCTAAAATGACCATTTTTATCAAACTTGTATATTTAAGTTCAGTAATTTCACTTAAATGACAATTAATAGGTAATCTTCATGCCATTTAAGTGAAATTACTGAACTTAAATATACTTAAATATACAAGCTTGATAAAAATGATCATTTTAGGAGAAAATTTCAAATGGCTATTAGAGGCTTTTGCATCTGAACTCTTCATATATATATATATATATATATATATATATATATTAGGTCTGTCAAATGATTAATTGCGATTAATCGCATCCAAAATAAAAGTTTGTGTTTATATAATATATGTGGGTGCACTGTGTATAATTATTTTATTTATAAATACACAAACGTGCTTGTATATATTTAAGAAATATTTTTCATGTATATACTGTATATAGATTTATATATAATTTATATTATATATATAAATATTTTATACATAAATAATTTTTTTTCTTAAATATACATGTATCCGTGTGTATTTGTATGTATATATATATATATATATATATATACACACACACACAAAATAATTATATATATATATATATATATTTAACACATGCACAAACTTTTGTTAGATTTAATATTTCAAATTTATTAAATATAATTTGCGATTAATAAAATAATATTAATAATAAAATTGTAATACTACAAATCGTAATAATAATAATAAATGCTTAAAAAAATCAATTAAAATTCAGAAAATGAAAACTTGTTACTCATTGCAGAGGTATTTAAATAATTGCCTGTTTGATCTGCAGAACCGTGGTGTGCTTCCTTATTTCGCTAACTTCCGACTGATTTCAGAATTGTCAACGCCATTTGTGAATCAAAGGTGAGATTCGTTTACTCATTGGGAGAGATTTACTCATAACCACAAACTTCTCGGTTGACCTCTATTCGTCCCTCCGCAGGTGGTTTTTCGAAGCGTTGGCCTACCCCCGCACCGACCAGCTGGTCGTCATCAACGGCATCGCCATGGCGGTCGTGTTCTTCCTGGTGCGGATTGCCGTGATGCCGCCCTACTGGGCCAAGGTGTTCGGCACGTTCGGCACGCCAGCGTTTGAAAGGCTTGGTCTCAGCGCTCAGGTGGCTTGGATCTTATCCTGCATTTGTTTGGATATCCTAAACACAATATGGATGTACAAAATCGCCCGCGGCTGCTACAAAGTCATCACCGGCAAGCTAAGAGGGAGCAAAGCGGACGCCAAAAAGACCAATTTCGTGAACAACCACACAGACTGAGAATCATCCGCAATAAAGACGTGTAGATTAGACGTATTCTCTTCCCAGAATATAGCGACTCCCGAGTTGTTTCCTTTGTGCTCTGGATGGATGTGCTCTCAAAAAGAGGTTGAGAGGATCCATCCCAGTGTGGTTTTAACCTCTATGTCATTTACAAACAATCTGAACTCACCTATTTCGGTGAACATCAAGCAGATAAATGCCTCAAACACAACCAAAGTGCCTCAAAGCACAAAGAGAAGCAATAGAACATGAACGTACGAGCTCGTGAAAGTCCATCGCATCCCCCTCGCAAAGCCTTATCTAGTCAGTACCCATCCGTGTTTTTTTCTCCAAACCAATCGTGGTTGGCTCAAGAGCCATATTTCCTGTGATCTTTAACACTGATGTGCCTCAGTGGTCTCCAGGCTTGGACTTGCTCCACAATTTGTTGGCGGACCGGAAACAACGCTCACCGAATTCATTCAGTCTTACGTCAACACTACATTGCCAGTCTGACTCGTCGCAAGGCTTCCGTGAAACCACAGATCTACCTCTCTCACCGTGTCAAGCACAAGTGCAGCACCTGCCCGTCCCAGAAACAACACCGTACGGACTTGCTACGAAAAAAATAAGAATCAAGCGCTCACGGCCTTCACTTTTATAGCCCGTACCTGCAGAACTCCCCTTACGTTGCGCCGCAGTCGCGCTTTTGCATTTACAGAAGTTGTCTTCCAGGTGGAAATGGTGGTTTGTAAAGATTTCGTTAGTCCGTGTCAGTCAGCTTTGGCGATTCAAGCCGGTTTATTCATTTCTCAGGTTGTCGACTTTTCTAAAGCCCTTCATTTTCTGTATTTGCATGTGTTTCTCCGACAAGTTGCGTTACGGTCTCTCTAAACTGCACGTGCACAGGTTCTAGATTGTTTCTGTTTTCGCCAAATTGATCATTTCAACGATTTTCAGCTTGTTGGTCACTAGAACTTTTGGCTTTTGTCATGATGATGCATGAACGCTGATTCTCTTGAATGTGATTTCCTGCTTATATTTATATGGGCATGCGAACCCATGTTGCATTGTGCTGTGGTGTTACGATATATATTTGCATAAGAACATGCGCGTGCTTATTTCTGCCTAGTGGCGGGAAAATCGTGTGCTTTCAGAGCTCGTGTTTCTCTTCTGAAATTCAGGTACGCCTCCAAAACGATTGTCATTTTGACTTCTTAAATTGGGTAATAGATGCTTTCTGGGACGTGGCGGCCATGTTGACAGCTTCGCAAATGTAAACATACCAACAAGTCGAACGAGGAGAAGCAGCTGAGTTGGGAGGAAGAAAAAAAAAAGATGTTAAAATCCCTAAAAGGATGCTGAATTTACCGGGATACGTTTAATAGGGAAACCAGGGACCGGTATGTGGATAAAACGG
Source organism: Cyprinella venusta (assembly GCA_038021265.1). Lineage (NCBI taxonomy): Eukaryota > Metazoa > Chordata > Actinopteri > Cypriniformes > Leuciscidae > Cyprinella > Cyprinella venusta. Next base: position 46,740,988 of record CM075863.1, read on the forward strand.
CACTTTTAACGGGTTGGATCTATTTGAAATTTCCAACGAACATTGGGAGCACAGTACGTTACGCTAACTTAGCTGCAAGTAACATTACCTAGCTGCTAGTCATTTTGTGTAGCGTATGATGTTCACGGATGAAATCTGAACTAGGAAGAATGTTTTTTAAAACTTTTTTCAAAAACAAATTATTTCTGGAATCAATGATAAATACATGTCTGACTGTTGGAACAAACCAAAAAAACAAGAAAAATCGCATTCATGATGATTTATGGTGATTTTATTTCCGTTAGACACGTGTCTACAACATTGACGCTGATGCATTAAAGTGGAGGATCTCCCCTGTTTCAAGATGGCGGCTTTATTGACGCATTCGTTCCAATGAACTGCCGTAGCCAAGGTGAGGTCTAGTGTATATGTCTATGGCTGCTAGTTTAGTAACAGTTATAGTGCTAACAACCATTCACACATGTAACGTACTTTTAACTATGTGTTTCAAAAATGTCGTTAGTAACGTTAGCTGTTTTAAGCAAAATTTAACTAGTAAGCAAAACGATGCTTAAAGCATGAGGGTAGCAACAGGACAACAGAGACTGACAGGTCCAATGGAAGGGCTAATGTTAATGTTATGAGAATATTAAAATAGGGGATATTTTACAGGAAAATACTAAAACGGGAAAACAGCGGGAAAAGAGCTCAAGTAACGTGAGAAACCCGGAAAAACGTTGACGGCTAACGTTACTATATAGTTAAAAGTACATGTGTGAATGATTGTTACCACTAACAGTTAGTAACTAGCAGCTAGATGGAGCGCATCTTAACGTTACCTTTGTCCGGATTACTGTGTTCCCACTGTTTGCCGACTCTTTTTCGTTAAAAGTGCCCGTTTAGTCCACATACCGGTCGCTGGCTTCCCTATTTAACATATCCCGGTAAATTCCACAACCTTTTAGCGATTTTAGCATCTTTTTTCTCTTCTTCATCCCAACTCTTCTGCTTCTCCTTGTTCGACTTGCTGTTTGTTTACATGCGCGAAGCTGCCAACATGGCCGCCACGCCAGTAATGACGTCACGACGCCCTAGCCCTATTCTGGCAGAGAATGGGAGAGGATTGTGGGAAATGTAGTTTTTTTGTTGTTATTTTTTGCCTTAGATCCGTAATTTGAAATAACCAAATCATCCTCCAGGCCTTGATTATGTGAAGCTGTGACAATAGAAATGGTGATGTTTTTGGAGAAGGAAATGACCCTTGGTCATGTAATCATATGTCTGAAATGAGCTGTAATCTTCGTGTTTATGAAAACGCGAAACAAGGATGGGCTTTGTGGTACGACGTTGCACACAAAATCGGATGCCTTTGCTGCGCTAATATTGTAATGTTCTCCAGTGGCTGGCCGTCCTCACTATGCTATTGCATTTTTGAAGGGCTGATCAAGATCAATAAAAAGTTCGAGTACAATTTGAATTTACTATACTTTTAAGTATTCATTAAAACTGACCTTTTTTTCTCTACAGTTATTGATAGTTTTCTTTATAACAGCCACAAAAACGTGCCTGTTGCTTTTCACGCTACGAAGTTTGAGTGTATGAAATAAGAGCATAGATGGGACTGTGCTAGCATGAAGCAGTCGTAGAGTTAGCATAACCTGCGCCTAGCCTCGCTTTAGCTTAGCCTCTTGCGTCATAGTGGACGCTGTGCTAATTCAAAGAATGGGAGAATGTGAAAAATCTAGGATAACCTTAGCAGACAGGATCCCTCATATCAAACGGCCCATTATTGTTTACAAAGACCTGTTTTATTACCCATGCTGCACTTGCCTGCTTTCGTTTGGTCCGATCCTCATGTGGAGCGGATTGACGGTATCCTAACCGGGACAACTGTTTTTCATGATCACATGGAGCCCCGAATTATTTGTCAGTGTTTCAAGCTCGCATGATTTTGAAAACAAGCAGTCGCCATCAAATAAATCATATAGGCAGGCAAATTCTGGATTTAGTTAGACTTTTTAAAATGGAGGAAGGAGACTCATATGTTTTTGATTATCAATAGAGTGCAGCGGCGCTGGTTCTGGAAGTAGCCCGTTTTCATCCAAAGGCGTCATATACTGATCCTTTTGCTATTGCATATTTATCCAACGCACATGGCACCCTTTAGCGTCAATATATGAGACGCAGATATGTATGGGCCAGAAGGCGCCTCCTAGTGGTCTAACCCTAACCGTACCCCAGACTTAAACCTACCCATACTCAGTGCGTCTCATATTGACGCTAAAGGGTGCCATGTGCGTTGGATGTCTACGCATTGGCAAAAGCGTCAGTATATGACGCCTTGGGATGAGAATGCGTTGGGTTTTTTCATTTATTTTTCCCATAGGGATTTTAAAATAGTCTTTGTTAAAGAGTTATAAGCCATCAGCCAAACCAAACAAGTTTTTGAAAAGACTTTTGGAAAGAGTGATAAAGCATGAACCGCATAATCAAATTACAAACAAGAGAAATATAATACTACTCATTTACAAATGTTGATTATATATGTCTATGTTTATTGTAAAGCTTACACAAACATTTCAGAGAGATTTTATGTCATTCCCATTCGAGATCGTGTGGTGCGTTTAGCTTGTTTCGACTCTCTGGTGGAATTTCCTGCACGGCATCATGGGTAATGTAGTCATTCCACCACAAAATTCCACTGTTAAACAATGATTTTAAAACGAAGCTGAAATGATGCGGGTTGACTGTTTCAGGAGAAGCAAATTACCGTGGATTAAAGGAGTGGTTCACTTTTTCAAAAAACTTTTGCTGATAATTTACTCACCCCCATGTCATTCAAGATATCCACAGTGAGTAAATTATCAGCAATTATTTTTAAAAGTGAACTACTCCTTTAACAATGTTTTTAAAGGTTTACAAGTTCTCGTGCAAAATCGATTTCCATATGGGAAAAATGAATTGAGGTTTTACTTCCGGGGCCCAACTGTTGCGCTCTATAAGGAGCAATAATCTAGACAGACTTTTCTACCTGTCCAGATGTTTTGGACGGGCCTTTTTCCCTCTAATGCTGTCGGCCTTTTGTACAGACAACCTGGTATATTCAATGGAATCATTAACTATGTGCAATTTGGTGACTAGTCCAATGCCAGTATTGAAAAATCAATGTATTTGTATTTACCTTCAGTCTTGAAATATAAGTTGCTTATAAGATGTGATTATAAGAATACTACAATGAGCACAGAACTGTTGGATAAATATAGAAGTTTTGATTTGATTGATTTTTATCTTTTTTTGTTTGTTTATTTTAACACATTACTGTGCTGTGGATCTAATCGTCTCTGGAAATTTGAATGTGAAGATGGACAACGAAGCATGGCCTCAGGGCCCAGGCGTCAGCACACTTTGAAACTGATGGACGACATTTATGACCACTAATAATATTGTCCAAGTAGCAGTCAAAACTTCAGAAGTGACAGATTTGTTCATTAATAAATTTGAGATTATAAAAAGCCGTCCCGAGGTGTCGTTTTATAACTTGTTTTGAATTTCTATTTACTACTGTTGAAAAGTTTTAAGGTCGTTAAGCAGTTTTTGCTTTTATTCTGCAAGGACTCGTTCTTTTGATAAAAAGTGACCGTAAAGGCATTTTAAATGTTGCAAAAGATTTCGATTCCAAAATAAATGCTGGTTCGTAATTCTGTTCATCAAAGAATTCATCAAACATTGTAGCCCTCAAACCGTATTCACTTTATAGCTCTTAATCCTGCAATTGTGGACAAATGTGGGCACAGAGGACTCAGGTGTGATCCTAATTTTTATTATAAATGTTATATCACTGTCTCCGATAAAGTTTTGTCTATCCATTTATGGTGCCCACATTATCCATTTATTTATTTTTTTTATTTTGGGGGTATTTTTGAATTTATTTACTTTGAAAAGTACCATATTTTCTATGTAAATTATGCTTATTTTTATGTTTTATCTTTTAATTTTTTTTAACTACATTAAAATATCATTCCAATAGGTTCTTAGAGCTAAAATCTAAAGATGAAGTGACTTTGCTGTCACCTGGTGTCTTATTTTGGCTTATTTTAGAATGCTTTAAATTTCAGTTTTTCCCATTCATTTCTATGGGTGCCCAGTTTTGACCCAAATACAAGATTAAGGAGTTTTTTTTCACCCACTTAACATTGTAGAATTGAGTCAAAAAAATTGTGTCTTCAGGAGGCAAACTTAGGAAAAGTAGCCAAGTCTTGTCCCGCTCAGATCCTATGGAAGCTTGTTTCCGCCACTGAATAAAAAAATAACATAAATAATTGTGACTTTTTATCTCGCAATTCTGTCTTTATTTCTCAGAATTGTGAGTTTATATCTCGCAATTCTGTCTTTATTTCTCAGAATTGTGAGTTTATATCTCGCAATTCTGTCTTTATTTCTCAGAATTGTGAGTTTATATCTCGCAATTCTGTCTTTATTTCTCAGAATTGCGAGATAAAAAGTTAGAATTGTGTGATAAAGTCGCAATTGCGAGTTATAAAGTCAGAATTGTGAGATATAAAGTCAGAATTGCGAGAAATAAAGTCAGAATTGGGTGATGTAAAGTCGCAATTCTGAGAAAAAAAGACAGAAGTGCGACTTTATCTCGCAATTCTGACTTTTTTTCTCACAATTGCGAGTTTACATCTCGCAATTCTGACTTTATAACACATAATTGCGAGTTTATATGTCAAAATTCTGACATCTTTTCTCAAAATTGTGAGATATAAACTCGCAATTGCGACTTATCAGGCCAATTTTAAGGGGAAAAAATACCAGTTTAAATCTCACAATTCTGACATATCTCACAATTCTGACTTTATATCATGCATTTCTGACTTTACAAGTCGCAATTCTGACTTTATAACTCGCAATTCTGACTTTATAACTCGCAATCCTGACTTTATCACGCAATTCTGACTTTTTATCTCGCAATTCTGAGAAACAATGTCACAATTGTGAGAAGTAAACTCGCAATTGTGAGAAAGTCAGAATTGTGAGATAAAAAGTCGCAATTATTTATGTTATTTTTTTATTCAGTGGCGGAAACAAGCTTCCATACAGAACAAGGGAAGTATTTTTTAAAAAATAAATTACAACTATTTTGCCCATATTCGTCCAGAATACGGTTTTAGCGTTAAATGTTGCAAAAGATTACTATTTCAAAATAAATGCTGGTTCAAAATTCTAGTCGTCAAAGAATTCCTCAATCATTGTTTTAATTCAAAATTTAATTGAATTTAATTTTAATCAACATTTTAAAATATAGTCATTGAAAACAGTGATAATAATATTTCACAATATTGCTGTTTTACCTCGATGAGCATAAATGTACAAGGTTTAGTTCTTTGTGAAGGATGGATAAGAAGTAACTTTTTTCGTTTGAGTCTTGTACACATTTACTTTAATAGTAGAATGATTTTGTGAATGAAATATTTTAGATTTAGTTGTGGGCCAAATGATCAATCCTCATGCTTGCGCTTTACACATTTTCCTCCCTTTACTCTCTTTTTGCAACATTTTTATCATGACACGTTTAGATGTGCTCATTAATCAGCCGAATGTTTGTCTAATGTTTGTTTAAGTAGATATCTGATATATGAAGTGACTGTTTTGATCATTTAGCTGTCTGTTTGCACATTCAGAGCACTTTTCTGTTGGCAAGACCGTTGGCAGATGACAGTTGTTTGCTAATTCTTGATGCTAATTGACGTTTTATCCAGATTCGGTGGCAAAATGGACATGTTTAGGAAGTAGAACAGAGTGATCGGTCATTCTATCTATCTGTCAGCTCTTCCTGTTGATGAATGACATAGTTCAGGGCTTATGTAATACTCGAGGACAGAATAACGTAAAGAAAGCCAACGAGGTTGACCGTGAATACTAATGCAGGAGAAAGAGAGATCTTTGAGTCTGTAGTCTGGCTCTGATTGAATCCAGCTCTACTGCATGTGCTCTTGGTCAATGGGTTGGCTCAGAGAAACTGTGTGTGTGTGGATGGCTTTTACCAAACATGGTCACACAGTGCATCTGAGGCTCAGTGAAATCTCCCCTGGTACCTTCACACACACTACACTACATATCGTACATCTCCAGCACCACTGTCTGTGACATTTTATATGCCTCACACCAAGCTCAAGTATACCCAACACTTTGCTATTACCTGCCGGAGATGGTTTTCATAGCCATACGTTTAATGTGAAGAAAACCGTGAGCTCTGACATTTAAATCCACTGCATGGCACAGATCACTCTCAGAAAAAAAAGGTACAAAAGCTGTCACTGGGGCTGTACCTTTTCAAAAGGTTAACTTTTGTCCATTTTAGGTGCTAATATGTCCATTTTAAGTGTTAATATGTACATTTTAGGTGCTGATATGTTCATTTCAGGAGCTAATATGTCCATTTTAGGTCCTAATATGTACATTTTAGGTGCTAATATGTACATGTAGGTACTAATATGCACATTTTAGGTGCTAATATGTCCATTTCAGGGGCTAATATGTCCATTTTAGGTCCTAATATGTACATTTTAGGTGCTAATATGTACATTTAGGTCCTAATATGTACATTTTAGGTGCTAATATGTACATTTTAGGTGCTAATATGTACATTTAGGTCCTAATATGTCCAATTTAGGTGCTAATATGTACATTCTAGGTGCTAATATGTACCACTAAGGTACCAGTATGCAGCCTTTGGGTACAAAAGTGTACTTTTTGAGAAGGTACAGTCCCAGTGACAGCTTTTGTACCTTTTTTTCTGAGAGTGATCTTTAAAATAATGATCACACACACATCCAGGAGTTAAAGGAAACTGAACTGCTCTCAGACATTCATCCTGAATTTGTTCCCAGACGTAGATTTGCATTCCAGACTCTATGATCTTTATATAGTTACATTTACAAGGCATTAAAGTTGCTCGAGGGTCGTGTTGTCCATTCTAATCAGAGTTGTGAGAACGTCAAGCAGATTTATGACGGGGTTATGCTTGTTTACAGTAGTCTCCAGTACATTCGGTTGGTGTGTTGAGGATACGGGTAACTACTGTGTGCAGGAAAGCTTTTAGATCTCCAGAACAGCCTCCTAAATTCCTCTAAAGCTTTGTAGCTTGAATGAGCCATCGACCATAAATAGGCAGACAGACCTATCCTAGAAAGGAGAGAAGGAAGCAGGGAAATCTCTGGAACTGGCGCTTTCAGATGCTGTAACATTTCTGTTTTTCTCAGCATTTCTCCATCCTTCTTGACTCATTTGTGTCCATAAACACACGTAAACAGCCATTACCGCGTCTGATGCGGGTCAGTGCCAAACTCTCATACACATAAAACCGCAGCTGTTTGTCTCTTTATAATCAGTATTGTCCGCTTTTTCCATCTGGATTATTATTCCCCCCTCCTTTTTAACCATGACGAAGCCAAAATGCTGTTATCGTCTAACCTAAACTAAAAGGAGTAGTTCACTTTTCGAAAATCTTTTGCTGATAATTTACTCACCCCCGTGTCATCCAAGATGTCCATGTCTTTCTTTATTCAGTCGAAAAGAAATTAAGGTTTTTGATGAAAGCATTCCAGCATTTTCTTCATATAATGGATTTCAATGGTGACCAAATGGCTCAAGGTCTAAAAGACAGTTTCAGTGCAAATTGCAAACTGTTCAAAGGGCTTTAAACGATTCCAGACGATGAATAAGGGTCTTATCAAGCGAAACGATCGCTCATTTAATAAATAAATAACAAAGTTTATGTTTTATAAGCTCAAATGGTTTCCTTGCTCTGTTCTGACGCACGTTCGTGACTCTCCAGTTCAAACTCGTTCATTAAAATGATGCATCTTTTTCTGAGTCAATTCGTTCGTTTTGTTCGTTAAATGAACCAAATGACTCGGGAAAAGATACTCTGTCTGACGCATCCACCGCTAGCCTATACACTCTCAGAAAAAAAAGGTACAAAAGCTGTCACTGGGGCTGTACCCTTTCAAAAGGTAAACTTTTGTACCCAAAGGCTGCATATTTGTACCTTAATGGTACATATTAGCACATAAAATGTACATATTACCACCTAAAAAGGACATATTAGCTCATGAAATTGACATATTAGCACCTAAAATGTACATATTAACACTTGAAATGTACATATTAGCACCCAAAATGTACATATTAACACCTAAAATGGACATACTAGCTCATGAAATTGACACATTAGCTCCTGAAATGGACATATTAGCACTTAAAATTTACATATTAACACTTAACATGTACATATTAACACCTAAAATGTACTTATTAGCTCATGAAATGGACAAAAGTGTACCTTTTGGAAAAGGTACAGCCCCAGTGACAACTTTTGTACCTTTTTTCTGAGAGTGTAGCTTAGCACAAAGACTGGATGTAAATGGATACAGCTAGCATACTAATCCCAAATAAGTGACAAAATAACGCAAATATTTTCCTCTTTACATGTTGATTTGTATCGAGTTCTTTCAAAATCTTCAACTAGAGATTCGCTAAAAATACAGTCCATTATTGAACAATTTTCTAGCAACCCACTTTCTTTTTCCAGTTTGAAACTTGCTTTGTGTGTTTTATTTGCTTATCTTTGCTAAAAGCTGTTTGACAGACCCGTGACCGACTCGACATCCTCGCTGGGTAAGTTATACGGTGAAAATACACTTTAACACAGAACAGATCTCCAGAGCATCTAAGAATGGATACAGCTAGTTAAATGATGCCAGCGTTACAAAAGAACTCATTTATGGTGTACTCTCATGTGAAGTGAAGTCCTCTCATGAGCTGTGTGTGAAACACCTCTTCGTCTCGACCCCTCATAGCAGGGTGATAGTCTGCCTCGGTCATGACCAAATAAAGCGTCTAAATTCCTCCCCTGCTCTTTTTCAACCTCTAGAATGTTTACAAGAACGCTGGATCAGCCTTCGCTACGAATGACTCTCGCCGGGACCCGGCTACTGTATGAGAGCATCACAGACCTGCTTTTAGAGGGCTTACATGATGTCAGTGGCTTTACCCCATTGAATGAGACACATTATATCATCCAGCCACACTCCACAGTCCTAATGGTAAAGTGTTGTGGATAAAATGCCATTTTTGGAGGTTAGACTTTCACTTTTATAAAAAGAAAGGATGTTTTAAGTAAGGAATAACTGACTCCAGGCCGTTGAATTATTAGAAAAATAACGCACACCCGAGCTCTAGTGTGCATTATTTTTTATTTTTCAAGACATTTGTAAGGTTTTTGTCCCACACTCTCAGAAAAAAAGGTACAAAAGTTGTCACTGGGGCTGTACCTTTTCAAAAGGTTAACTTTTGTCCATTTCATGAGCCAATAAGTACATTTTAGGTGTTATTATGTACATTTTGGGTGCTAATATGTACATTTTAAGTGTTAATATGAACATTTTAAGTGTTAATGTACATTTTAGGTGCTAATATGTCCATTTCATGAGCGAGCCAATATGTCAATTTTAGGTGGCAATATGTACATTTTAGGTAATATGTACATTTTAAGTGTTAATATGTACATTTTAGGTGCTAATATGTCAATTTCATGAGATAATATATCCTTTTTAGGTGGTAATATGTACCACTAAGGTACCAATATACAGCCTTTGGGTACAAAAGTGTACCTTTTGAAAAGGTACAGCCCCAGTGACAGTTTTTGTACCTTTTTTTTCTGAGAGTGCACTGTTAAAAGGTTGCTGTAAATTTTACAGTATCAGTACTGTAATTTAATTTACAGCAAGACAATCGTATACTGTATTGATGTTTACAGTATGAGTACTTTATTTTTCATTTACAGTACAAATACCATATTTTAATTTACAGGAATAATACTGTATATTGTATTCATGAGTACAACTACTGTATTTTTATTAACAGTATTAGAAATGCTTTCCTATTGCATAATTCAATTTATTTTTTATGATTTATAAAAATTCACTGTGAAAAGTTTACTGTAAATTTTACAGTAACTTACTGGCAGCTGGATGCCAGTAAGTTACTGTAAAAGTGTTTACAGTATCAGTACTGTAATTCAATTTACAGTCATACAATTGTAAACTGTATTAATTTTACAGTAAGAGTACTGTATTTTTCCTTTACGTTACAAATACCATATTTTAATTTACAGTAATAATACTGTATATTCTATTCATTTAACTACTGTATTTTTATTATTATATCTATTACATAATTCATTTTTTTTTTTTACGATTTTCAGTAGAAAATAATTACAATAGTAAACACATATTTTCCCATAATCCTAGGTTATTTACAAGCTTATACTGGCGGGATTATACTGTACATATTACAGTAAAATACTGTTCAAATTACAAAACTCTGTTACAGTGTGGTCTTGTTTTTAGGACTAATTTCTTAAGGATCTAATCCCAATTTGCTAATTCCAAAATGGGCCATTTTAGTACAGTGAACTCATTGTCATGTTCAAGAAACCAATCTGAAATGATTCAAGCTTTGTGACATGGTGTATTATCCTGCTGGAAGTAGCCATCAGAGGATGGGGACATGGTGCCCATAAAGGGATGGATATGGTCAGAAACAATGCTCAGGTAGGCCGTGGCATTTAATTACACCATTACACCACCACCACCAGCCTGCACAGTGGTAACAAGGCATGATGGATCCATGATCTCATTCTGTTTACGCTAAATTCTGACTCTACAATCTGAATGTCTCAACAGAAATCGAGACTCATCAGACCAGGCAAGATTTTTCCAGTCTTCAACTGTCCAATTTTGGTGAGTTCTTGCAAATTGTAGCCTCTTTTTCCTATTTATAGTGGAGATGAGTGGTATCCGGTGGGGTTTTCTGCTGTTCCGCCTCAAGGTTGTGCGTGTTGTGGGTTCACAAATGCTTTGCTGCATACCTCGGTTGTAACGAGTGGTTATTTTAGTCAAAGTTGCTCTTCTATCAGCTTGAGTCGGCCCATTCTCCTCTGACCTCTAGCATCAACAAGGCATTTTAGCCCTCAGGACTGCCGCATACTGGATGTTTTTCCCTTTTCACCCCATTCTTTGTAACCCTAGAAATGGCAACATTATAATCCGATATTAATCTGGTCTTTTAGAAATAAATGTTCATTTTTATTCATGCGCATTGGTGTGAGCGCAATGATTGTCTTAGTGTCTCTGTGCACTGATGACGCAGGCGATGAGCTGATTTTCCTTTTTCACTGCACTACGTTATTCTGATACAGATGACAAACCATAGGAATGTGGGGCCAGGAGTGTGTCGTCCAGTCAGAGAGAATAAGCCGCTAAAACATCCTGATGATCCACAGCAAAGCACAATGTTCAGCAGAAGTGTGGTGTAATTATGGCACTATGAGGTCCGAGAACCTTTATGGGAACCTGTTTTAATGTAATTTTGCCATTTACAGTTATGTTTTGAGGTATTTTCAGTTTTGAAATCAAATGTACTCGCATTATTTTAAACTAGTACATCCGTGAGAAGAGTAAATATGTCATTCAGAGGCAAAATCTGATCAGATACACTTAAGTGCTCATGTATTTGTACTATAAACCATCTAATCTGAAAGGACTAGGTCTGAATTATTGTGTTAACATTTACAATAGTGGAATACAGTGTTCTTGATCCATCACTGTAATCCATGGTTTATCTGACTCCAGGATTACTAACTCCTGCAAAATGACCAAGTGTTAGGAAATATGGCCAATTAAGATGTTCATGCCAGAAACTCTTTGAGATACACAGAATGATCAATGTTAAGTTTGCCCGACTACTGATTAAAAACATATCAGTCCCTCAAAATGAAAAAGACAATAATTTTTAAGTCATGATAACAAAAATCATTATAAAAAATACAGTATAGAGGCCATGCAGTCATTTTATTAGAAATAAAATAATTAGAAATGTATTATATACTGTGTATATTCAATATATATTTGTGCTTAGTTTAAATATATACATACATAAATTAGGGCAATGTAAATAAATTAATCACGTCCAAAATACAAGTTTGTTTTTACATATATATGTGTGAGTGCTGTGTATAATTATTTTGTATATATAAATACATATGCTTGCATGTATATATTTAAGAATTATTTGCATTTAAATATTATATTTATATATATATATATATATATATATATATTATATAAATACATTTTTCTTAAATATATACATGCATGTGTGTGTTTTTATATATTCAAAATAATTATACACAGCACACACAGATATATTATGTAAACACAAACTTTTATTTTGGATGCGATTAATCACAAATATCACCTATATATCAAAAAAGTTCAGCAAATTTGGATATTATTCAAAATTCATGTATAACGTTGATGAATGGTTTTGATCCTCTTCAAATGTTGACTACTGTGCAAATATGTGTGAGTGTGTGTGTGTTATATGTATTTAGGACAAATAGTCAAAATAAGATGGCTTCTTTTATGCTAAAATGTTAACCAAATTGTAATTTCCATCACAGAATATTATCAGAGACAATGCATCGCTTGAAATATTAGGACATTCTGTTGATTGGAATGAAAATATGAATTCATATGAATGTGGTAATATTCTTTTGTTACTTTTGTCTCCAAGACATATTTGGTAGCCTACCTTGTTGAGGCAACACTTGATGTGTAAAATCCAAATGAAAACCAGCTGAGAAGCACTGAACTACACAAATCAGGAGCATCCCTAATTCACTTCAAAGTGGAAAAAGTGACATCGGGCGCGTTTAATGCCATGCCGGTGACATCATTTTTGCAGAGCGGCGTGACGTCGCGTTTGGACGTCGGCCCCGGCCAATCAGCGCTCGCTCCGCGCACGCACAGATGAGAAGAGTTTAAAAAAGATTGTGGAAAAGAAGATGTGGCCCAAACCTTCACACATGATCGGACAGTTGGACTGGAGATCACAGGTCTAACATCGCCATCCTCTCTGCTGAAAAACACGATGTCGACTCACTTCAAGAGCGGACCTGCTTTCGGACTGTCGGCGGAGGTCAAGAGTAAGGTACGGTCCGCTTTGATTGACAGCTGTCAGAGATACGCTGGGGCACGTGCGCTGCTCCAGTCAGGCAGTTTACGGCGTCGTTTATTCGGTATAGGAGGATTTTTTGGTGTTTTTGTCTTTCAATTTGTTTTATGGGAGGGTTATGGAGATCTAATCCAACGTAAAATTGCGTCAAAACAAGAGGTTAAGGAGGAGGGTTTTTTTGTTTTTTAACAGTAGGCTAGTTAGCCCACTGTCAAAACAGTTGCTGCCTTAATTTTTTAAGTACAATCAACTTGGATGTTTTAGTCATTTCAACCTACATTACATTAAACTGACTTGAATCTTGTATGACAAAAAAAAAAACTTGAAACTTGAAAATTGCTTAACTCATTTTGGTCAGTTAAAACAACGTAAACACATATGTTGTTATAACTTATATCTATTTCAAAAAATCGTTTCAGTAATCAAACACTTAAGAGTGTGCTACAGGTTCGTAATAACAGAAGTCGGACAAGAACATATACAGTCATTTTCACTTTATTTTAGGTTAACATTGCACAGATATGAAATAAAGAAATATTGTTTTGTTTTAAATGCCTTAAATGTATTTACTCTGCTAAAGACTTCGATATTAGCCTATAATTAGCTCAATAATCCTCAAATACTTTATAATATTTCCAAAATGAACATGGTCAAGTGGTATACAGTATAATATCTTGCCAATAATGTGCAATAAAAAGTGTGAAATGTAGTGATGCACTAGTTATAAACGCATAACCATATAACGTCTAGCTAAACTTTACTAAATTAGCAGAACTTTATGAAAGCATGAGAATATGATCTCCTTGTTGACATCTAGCCCTCAATATGAAGTGTCATGTGTTCAGATGATGAACGGGGTCTGATTTCTGTCATATTTGCACATTGTTCTAAAAGTTGCATCTATAAAATAAAGTGATTTCCATCATATTAGATTGTTTGATAGTTGATAGGCCTTGGTCATATCATTCTGTCCTGTGCCTTGGTCATATCATTCTGTCCTGTAGTGTCTTCGTTCACTCTTCAAAATAAAAGTTCTTTATTGGCGTCGATGATTCAGCGAAGAACCTTTAATCAGTGGAACCTTTTCAAAGTTCTTTAGATTATTCAAATGTTCTTCACACAAAGAAAAAAAAAGGTTCTTTTAAGAACTGTGTGGTGAAAGCTTCTTTTGGGAATCCAAAATGGTTCTTCTATCGCATCGCTATAAAAACCCTGAGTGTTTGGCATCAGAAGGGACATTTAATTGATTCCCCTGTCAAACTTCTGCCACATTTTCCCCATCAGTCTCAGCGCTCGAAGAAAAACCTGAAACATAAATGTTTTCTGGCTTTCTCATGACACTTCCTGAGAACAGAAGTCATAACAGCGCCACATTCTCTGCCGTAACACAAGTCATGCTGCGCACTTTCAGGTGTCTATGGACTATGGACTTCGCATGTCATTGGGATTATGTCAGATGTGTCTTCCTCAGCACTATTGGTATGTGGCTTTCCGTCCCCATATAAGGAAGAGTTGTGTTCTCTCACAATATCTGAGGAGAGGAGCATGTTGTAAACAGTTTAGAATAAGGAGGAGCATTGTTGAAAGATCATCTCTGTGAGCCTCAACAGACAGGCCTGCTCTTTATGTCACAAAATTACATTACACAATTCATAGATAGATAGATAGAGAGATAGATAGATAGATAGATAGATAGATAGATAGATAGATAGATAGATAGATAGATAGATAGATAGATAGATAGATAGATAGATAGATAGATAGATAGATAGATAGATAGATAGATACATGATAGGTGGATGGATGGATGGATGGATGGATGGATGGATGGATGGATGGATGGATGGATGGATAGATAGATAGATAGATAGATAGATAGATAGATAGATAGATAGATAGATAGATAGATAGATAGATAGATAGATAGATAGATAGATAGATAGATAGATAGATAGATAGATAGATAGATAGAGAGGGATGGATGGATGGATGGATGGATGGATTGATGGATGGATGGATGGATGGATAGATAGATAGATAGATAGATAGATAGATAGATAGATAGATAGATAGATAGATAGATAGATAGATAGATAGATAGATAGATAGATAGATAGATAGATAGATAGATAGATAGATAGAGGGATGCATGGATGGATGGATGGATGGATGGATGGATGGATGGATGGATGGATGGATGGATGGATGGATGGATGGATGGATGGATGGATGGATGGATGGATGGATGGATGGATAGATAGATAGATAGATAGATAGATAGATAGATAGATAGATAGATAGATAGATAGATAGATAGATAGATAGATAGATAGATACATGATAGGTAGGTGGATGGATGGATGGATGGATGGATGGATGGATGGATAGATAGATAGATAGATAGATAGATAGATAGATAGATAGATAGATAGATAGATAGATAGATAGATAGATAGATAGATAGATAGATAGATAGGGATAGATAGAGATGGATGGATGGATGGATGGATGGATGGATGGATGGATGGATGGATGGATGGATAGATGGATAGATAGATAGATAGATAGATAGATAGATAGATAGATAGATAGATATGAAATAAACTGTTTTGTTTATGGTTATTTAAACAAAAATACATCAAATGAGAAGTGTCACGCAGGGAATTGTGGGAATTTACGTTTTTTTCAGTGTAAATTAGACAATGATTTGATTCTTCTTAAATTATACAATGATTTTTGATTATTCACGATTCTTTTTGACGTCCAAAAACTGTAAATTCAATGATATTTTACTGTTATAGATCTATCACAGTTATTCACCATACATAGAACGGAAACTTTCTGTTTTCACCGTTGGATTTTTACCTTTAAATTCACAATTCTATTTTTACAGTCAACTTTATTTTCGAGTGCACTCAAAGTTAGGAATCTTATACAATGTAGCTGCTAAAAATAAATGTCAATGTACAACATGCAGGTATTTCCAGTATAACCAAGGGTATGAAGGAATGTTATCCTGGCCGTCTGTGACAGAATTCCTCCTCCAATCTTGGCCTGGCCTCTGGAGTTAGACTGAGGTCTGTTCCAGATGTCCAGAATGAGAGAAGAACAATAAATCAAGCCCTCGGCAGAATTCCTTGGATGGTTATGAGTGCTGTCGCCGTCGGCCTTGTTTCCCTTTATCGGACACATTTAGCATGTGTTAAGTATGTCCCTTCACACGAGACATGGAGGTGGGAGCGGGAAGAAGAACCTGTATAGGGATGAAGAAACGATCCAGACACCGACTCACAGCTGTGATAGAGAGAGATGGCCAACAATAACACTGATTTAAAGTCACAGCGTTTGTTTGGTTTCCACACCAGCACACCAAACTTGGGAGAAACCGCGCTCTCAGATCTCTCTCGCTCTCTTTCTCGTTCTTCCTTTATTAGAAATTCTTCAGAAATGAAGGATCTATTCCTCTGCGATACAACGAAGGAGACGATCCGAGTTTTCCCCATAATTTATATATCTTTTGTTTTCCTTTATAACTCGCTCAGCCTCAAACAAAATGTTTTATTAAAAGACTTCCATCTGTCTGAAAAAGTGGAATGTTATATACGTCCAATAAGTTATTGAGGTTTTTTTTTTTTGGAAGCAACATCATTCATCTTTTTTAATAAACATCGAGATTTGAAATGTGTGTTGTACACTACTGTTCAAATGTTTGGGGTCATTAAGAGTTTTTTTTAATACTTTATTCAGCAGGGATGCGTTAAATTGATCAATACTGACAGAAACGACTTTTACATTGTTAGAAAATATTTCGATTTTAAATAAATGCTGTTCATCATAGAATTCTGATAGCAATATTAAGCTGTTTTTTAACATTGATGATAAAAATAAATGTTTTTTGAGCATTAGATCATCATATCATGATTTCTGAAGGATCATGTGACACTGAAGACTGGACTTATGATGCTGAAAATTCAGCTTCAATCACAGGAATAAATTACATTTTACTGTATATTCATATAGAAAACGGTTATTCTTGTTAGTACTGGAAATATTTCACAAAAATATATTTTGTTACTGTTTTAATCAAATAAATGCTGCTTTGGTGAGCAGAAGTGTAATATTCAAGTGTTTTTTATTTTATAAAAATGTATTTTTTATTTAAACTAGCCTTGCAGTGTGACAAATGAATTCAAATCTGCTTGTGTATTAATTGTTAAAGGGATGCTCCACTTTTTTTGGGAAATAGGCTCATTTTACCACTCCCCCAGAGTTAAACAGTCTAGTTTCACCGTTTTCAAATCCATTCAGCCGATTTTCTGATATTTAGAAGAATATCATTAACTGGACAGTTTCTGGTCTCATTGACTTCCATAGTATATTTTTTTCCTACTATGGAAGTCAATGAGACCAGAAACTGTCTGATTACTGATATTCTTCTAAATATCAGAAAATCACCTGAATGGATTCGAAAACGGTAAAACTCAACTGTTTAACTCTGGGCGAGTGGTAAAATGAGCCTATTTCCAAAAAAAAGTGGAGCATCCCTTTAAAGAATTGCTGTAGAGTATGTAAATACTGTAAACTAGATGTGTGTAGTGATGCTTTGACCTTTGACCTGCAGCTGGCCCACAAGTATGACCCCCAAAAGGAGGAGGAGCTAAGAATGTGGATCAGTGAGGTCACAGGCCGCAAACTCCCAGAGAACTTCATGGAGGGACTGAAAGATGGAGTTGTCCTCTGCGAGTGAGTGATTCCTCAAACTATCTCGAGATTTTAAGTAAAAGATCATTAGTTATTA
The DNA here is from genome assembly GCA_038021265.1 of Cyprinella venusta. Lineage (NCBI taxonomy): Eukaryota > Metazoa > Chordata > Actinopteri > Cypriniformes > Leuciscidae > Cyprinella > Cyprinella venusta. The sequence goes on from CM075863.1 coordinate 46,758,848, forward strand.
GCACAAAGCTCTCGTTCCACCACATCCCAAAGATGCTCTATTGGGTTGAGATCTGGTGACTGTGGGGGCCATTTTAGTACAGTGAACTCATTGTCATGTTCAAGAAACCAATTTGAAATGATTCAAGCTTTGTGACATGGTGCATTATCCTGCTGGAAGTAGCCATCAGAGGATGAGGACATGGTGGCCATAAAGGGATGGACATGGTCAGAAACAATGCTCAGGTAGGCCGTGGCATATAAACGATGGCCAATTGGCACTAAGGGGCCTAAAGTGTGCCAAGAAAACATCCCCCACACCATTACACCACCACCACCAGCCTGCACAGTGGGAACAAGGCATTCTCTTCTGACCTCTAGCATCAACAAGGCATTTTCGCCCACAGGACTGCCACATACTGGATGTTTTTCCCTTTTCACACCATTCTTTGTAAACCCTAGAAATGGTTGTGTGTGAGAATCCCAGTAAGTGAGCAGATTGTGAAATACTCAGACCGCCCTGTCTGGCACCAACAACCATGCTCAAAATTGCCTAAATCGCCTTTCTTCCCCATTCTGACATTCAGTTTGGAGTTCAGGAGATTGTCTTGACCAGGACCACACCCCTAAATGCATTGAAGCAACTGCCATGTGATTGGTTGATTAGATAATTGCATTAATGAGAAATTGAACAGGTGTTCCTAATTATCCTTTGGGTGTTCCTTTTATATATACACTCTCAGAAAAAAAGGTATGAAAGCTGTCACTGGGGCTGTACCTTTTCAAAAGGTAAACTTTTGGCCATTTCAGGTGCTAATATGTACATTTTAGGTGCTAATAGGTACATTTTAGGTGCTAATATGTCCATTTTAGGTGCTAATATGTACATTTTATGTGCTAATATGTCAATTTTAGGTCCTAATATGTACATTTTAGGTGCTAATATGTCCATTTTAGGTGCTAATATGTCCATTTTAGGTCATAATATGTACATTTTAGGTGCTAATATGTCCATTTTAGGTCCTAATATGTCCATTTTAGGTGCTAATATGTCCATTTTAGGTGCTAATATGTCCATTTTAGTCGCTAATATGTCCATTTAAGGTGCTAATATGTCCATTTTAGGTCCTAATATGTAGATTTTAGGTGCTAATATGTCCATTTCAGGTGCTAATATGTCCATTTTAGGAGCTAATATGTACATTTTAGGTCCTAATATGTCCATTTTAGGTGCTAATATGTCCATTTTAGGTGCTAATATGTACATTTTAGTCGCTAATATGTCCATTTTATGTGCTAATATGTCCATTTTAGGTCCTAATATGTACATTTTAGGTGCTAATATGTCCATTTCATGTGCTAATATGTCCATTTTAGGTGCTAATATGTCCATTTTAGGTCCTAATATGTCCATTTTAGGAGCTAATATGTACATTTTAGGTACTAATATGTACATTGTAGGTGCTAATATGTCCATTTTAGGTGCTAATATGTCCATTTTAGGTCATAATATGTCCATTTTAGGTCCTAGTATGTCCATTTTAGGTGCTAATATGTACATTTTAGTCTCTAATATGTCCATTTTATGTGCTAATATGTCCATTTTAGGTCCTAATATGTACATTTTAGGTGCTAATATGTCCATTTCAGGTGCTAATATGTCCATTTTAGGTCCTAATATGTCCATTTTTGGAGCTAATATGTACATTTTAGGTACTAATATGTACATTGTAGGTGTTGATATGTCCATTTTAGGTACTAATATGTATATTTAGGTCCAAATGTGTACATTTTAGGTTTTAATATGTACTTTTTAGGTGCCAATATGTACATTTTAGGTGCTAATATGTACCACTAAGGTACCAATATGCAGCCTTTGGGTACAAAAGTGTACCTTTTGAAAAGGTACAGCCCCAGTGACAGCTTTTGTACCTTTTGTTCTGAGAGTGTATGTAAAAGGAACAAAATGAGTTATATATGGAGTTCCTTTATACATAAACATGATTTAATTTCTAATTTCTGTTTCTCTCTTATTCATGTTCATTTCTTATGAGCAGGCTTATCAATATCCTTCAGCCTGGTTCTGTAAGAAAGATAAACAACTCTCCTCAAAACTGGCATCAGGTGAGCTAGAACATCACTTTCTCAAGCATATCTGTGTTTCACTTCAGGTCAGGGAAATGCTTCCTGGGACATGTCATGTATACACTAACAACATGTTATTGGAAGTTGTGTGCGAAGAACGTTGAGTCATTCATAAAATCTTACAATCTTCTGTTCCAAACATAAGCAGTGTTTCTTGTTACTTTGGAATCAGTTGTGCATACTTTCAGATCCTGGACAAATCACAGAGAATGTCACTTTCTTCCTGATTTGGCCTTGTTTGTTGCAGCTGGAAAATATTGGCAATTTTGTCCGGGCCATTCAAGATTACGGAATGAGGCCAGATGATATATTTGAGGCCAACGACCTGTTCGAGAACGTCAACCACACTCAGGTCCAGAGCACACTTATCACACTGGCTGGCATGGTGAGTCAACACATTAATACACAAGTGTTAAAGGGTTAGTTCACCCAAAAATGAAAATTCTGTCAGTATTTACTCACCCTCATGTTGTTCCAAACCTCTATGTGTTTATTTGTTCTGCTGAACACAAAGGAAGATAATTGGAAGAATGTTTTAATCAAACAGATCTCATTCCCCATTGACCACCATAGTAGGTTTTGAACAACATGAGGGTGAGTAAATACTGACAGAATTTCATTTTTGGGTGAGCTAACCCTTTAAAGACTTATTTTCACTTTTTATAGTAAGGAGAATCATAGTTCACAGTGAGGAGAATCATATGGGAGTATTTAGAGTGATTAACATCAAGGAATCTCTCTTTTGTGTGGTCAAAATTTGTTATTTTTGCATGTTAGTTTTATACAACACTACGATTCCTAAAAGTAGGTTCTCTTTAGTGTTTACTTTATTTATCATCATTTTGAAACACAGGCGAAATCTAAAGGCTTCCATTCTAAGTGTGACATTGGAGTGAAGTACGCCGAGAAACATCAGCGCAGATTTGCTCCGGAGAAACTAAAGGAGGGACGCAACATTATCGGTCTACAGGTCAGTCAGGAAATTATATCCATTTTCTCTCTATGATAAAAGAAACGTGCATGCATTGAAATGGTTTTTTATTAAATTAAAGATTTGACCAAATTAAATTCAGTGGTAGACATTATATATAATCATATCAATATAAAAATAATCCTTTTTAATTCCAGTCAAATTTGGGGTCTGGAAGTTTTTTTTATAAATAAATAAATTATGTAAATGATCCTTTATTCAGCAAGGAGACAGTAAATTGATCAGTATAAAGACTTATTTAATGATTTCTGTAGGATCATGTGACACTGAAGACTGGAGTAATGATGCTGAAAATTCAGATTTGATCGCAGGAATATATTACATTTTACTATATATTCGCATAGAAAACAATTATTTTAAAATGTAATATTATTTCACAATATTACTGTTATTTATTTTATTTTTTGATCAAATAAATTCAGCCTTGGTGAGGACATTTAAAATACCTCACTGACCCCAACATTTTTAACAGTAGTGTATATGGTATATATACTGTAAGAGCAGTGTTTGGGAAAATACTTGTAAAAGTAATGTGTTACAATATTGCGTTACTCCCTAAAAAGTAACAAATTGTGATACTTAGTTACATTTTATAGACACTAATGTGTGACATTATTTTTGCATTACTTTTTCTCACCTATACTAGGCTTGCTTGATTGTTTTTTAATAGCAAAACAAAAAACAAACACAAAAGTTATATTTTTAGCAAATGTAAAGCCTCTTTACCATCAAAAATGCAAATGCGAAAGGAAATGCAAATTGACTCCTGTACAGTAGAGGGCGCTGCTCAAACAACCCTTTTAGCTGTGCTGCCATCTGGATCACAGAAGAATAGGACACAGGAGAAGAAAGTTCAACACTATAACTAAAAAAAAAAGGAATGAAACGCAAATATGATGTTTATGCTTATTAGTATGACTGAATTGGATCATTGAAGGCCCGCAGCAAAGATATTGGTTAATAAAGTGAGATTAAATACATAAAGTATACAGTATATGTATTAAGTGTAACACTTAATTATTACAGGTTTGCATTTCACTGTTTTTATTCATTTTTAGGAATACTGAATCTGTTTTTTTTTTTTGCAAGATGCGTAAATGCTCACATTTAGTCTAGGATGTTCATGTTCACACACAGTGCACACAACGCCTCTTCACTTCCGATTTCTATCAAAATGGGAACAAACAGTTGTCAGACAATACATGGGAAAACAAAGTAACTTGCGTTACTTATTTGAAAAAGCAACTTGGATATTTTGTTGTAAATTTAAAAGTGATGTGTTACTTTCCCAGACAGCAAACTGACATTGAATCAACGTGTAAACATGACATCGAAACAACGTTGATCTGGCATTGTTTTGCTCATCGAATTAACGTTGAACCAACATCAGACGCGCAATTGTTCAAAACTAACAGAAAATCAACTTGAAATCAACATTGTTTCAATGTTAGGAAAGGATGGCGCGTCTGACGTTGGTTCAACCTTAATTCGATGAGCAAGCCAGATCAACGTTGTTTCAATGTCATGAGAAAAGTCGTTTCCACGTTGATTCAATGTCAGTTTGCTATCTGAGTTACTAGTTACTTGAAATGAAGTAATCCGATTACAAGTAATTTGCGTTACTCGTAATGCATTACCCCCAACACTGACATCCTTTATCTTTATATTCGTCTTAACATTATCAGATGGGCACCAATAAGTTTGCCAGTCAAAAGGGAATGACATCATATGGCACACGGCGTCACCTCTACGACCCTAAGACGGGTATGGAAAATCCTCTGGACCAATCAACAATCAGCCTGCAGATGGGCACCAACAAAGGAGCCAGTCAGGTACTCGAATGTTTGTTTGTTTTTCACAATTTTGCAATTTAATGCAATTTAATTTTATAGTGACAATATGTATTGTGAATAATTCAACCAAAATTAAATTTCTGTATGAGAAAAAAAAATGCAAGTTTACAGAGAATTTAGTGTCAGTACTACATTAAAATACTACATATAATGTTATGGGGGAATATTTGTGGGTCCTGATAATGTCAAATATCTTACGTTACCGGTAAAAAGTGGTCGACATTAGTTTAAATATATCTAGCAGTGACAGTGCAAGCACATTCGTCTAAAATAATTCTATATTTTCAGTTTCAGAATTATGAATATTGTTATTCTGGTGTCTCTATTGTCCAGTGCATTGGGTTTCCAGCACCAAGTCCAATTCATATACACCCACATTGTAATATCAAATTTAGCATTTTAATCAATTTTTGTACATTTTTGTTAACTTTTTACAATATGTCTTGGAGGGTCGCAATAATATCGTATCATGATATGTATCGAATCGCGACATGAGGATATCGTTACACCCCTACTTCCTACTATTCATAAACTGCCCACAGACCCAAGATGTGCCTTTTGCTCTTCCACAGGCCGGCATGACGGCCCCGGGCACCAAGCGCCAGATCTTCGATAAGAAGCTGGACATGGAGATGTGCGACACCTCAACCGTCTCACTGCAGATGGGCACCAACAAGGTGGCGTCCCAGACGGGCATGACGGTGTACGGTCTGCCCCGTCAGGTGTACGACAGCAAGTACTGCTCCAGCCCCGACGACCACATCAACAACGGGCAGGACTCAGAGATGGACGGATATCAGTATTCCGACTAGGACGGACAGACGGCCGCCGGCACGCTGCTTTTTTAAAACCTTCACCAGCACTATTTCTGATTTTCCAGATTCATGTCGACCAGTAGGACCAGCTTGACCTCTGACATCACAGCCACAGCGCTTCAGTGACTGACCGTGCGTAGAAAACAAAACTAGGAGGACACAGGCTTTTCCTGCTTCTCACTTGTCGTTTTTTTTTATTTAGATTTATTTTATTTTATTACTTTTTTGAGTGCGCCATTCTTCTTTCACCTCCATGACCCAATCGTCTTTATATATGAAAAAATAATGCAGATGATAAATATGAAGATATTATTTATGATGCGTCATAGTTAAATATGCACTACTGTTCAAAGTTTTGAACAGTTTTTGTGTGGTTCTGAAAGAAGTCTCTTATGCTCAACAAGGCTGCATTTATTAATTAAAAAATACAGGAAAAATAGTAAATATTGTGAAATGCTATTAGTTTTTTAATATAATTTATTCCTGTGATCATTATTCCAGTCTTCAGTGTCACATGATCCTTCAGAAATCACTTTATGTTGATAATGTTTCACAATATTACAGTTTTCACTGTATTTTTCATCAAATAAATGCATCCTTGGTGAGAAGACATTAAATCTTTTGAATGGTAGTAGTGCCAATGGATTGCTCTTACATTTTATGTCATGATCAGTTTCCTAAAGCACTCTAAAAAATGATGGGTGGTTTTAACCCAATTTTGGGTAAAATATGGACAAACCTGAACTTTGGGTTAAATATGTCATTTAAAATGTTAACCCAATTACTGGATTTGTCAATATTTGATCACAATTTGGGTTGAAATAACCCAGCATTTTTTAAAGTAAGAAACCAACATGAACTACTTCATCAATTAAGCGTTTTACTAATGTTGAAAAGTAATTTAGCATAGTTGTTTGAAAAGGTGTAAACTGAATATTCATATTTTTTGTGAATATATTTTGACTTCATAAGGCAATTTAAACAAATAGGACACATTCTGGAACGGCATCCCTATCAAGCAACCATACACTCTAATGCTGGGTTGTTTTAACCCAAATTTGGGTCAAATAATGGACAAACCCAAATGTTGGGTTGAAAATGTAATTAAAAAAATTTTAGTTGGAAGTGAAAGTTGAAGTCGGTTTAAAATTTTGAATTGCATTTTTAACCCAACATTTGGGTTTGTCCATATTTGACCCAAAAAAACAACCCAGCATTGTTTAGAGTGTATAAGTGAAATCAAACGTTTTGTAAAGTGTCACTATTTTCAGTCTTTAGTTGGCCTTGCGATTTTATAAACACAATGTTTTCAGTAAAATATTCCATGCAGTACAAAAAAAAAATGAAGTTTTAGATGAATTCACTCTAAAACATGCTGGATTGTTTTAACACAAATTTGGGTCAAATATGGACAAACACAAATGTTGGGTTAAAAATGTAGTTAAAAAATGTAACCCAATGGATGGGTTTGTCCATATTTGACCCAAAGTTGGGGTGAAACAACCCAGTATTTAATGCTGGGCTGTTTTAACCCAAATTTGGGTCAAATATGGATTAACCCAAATGTTGGGTTATAAATGTAATATAAAATTTTAACCCAACTTCAACTTTCACTTTCAGCTGTACATTTCTTTAATTACATTTGTAACCCAACATTTGGGTTTGACCATATTTGACCCAAATTTGAGTTGAAACAACCCAACATTTTTTAGAGTGGGACAGACTAGAAATGCTGGGTTGTTTCAACCCATATTTGGGTCAAACCCAATCGGTGCTGGTTTAAAATGTAAAATTACATTTTAAATTTAAATTGAAACAACCCAGCATTTTTTAGAGTGAACCAATAATTACGCTTTAAATCTGAACCAATAATGCCCTTTAAATCAGAGGTTGGTAATACTGTACCCTGCTCCAACACAACACACCTGCCTGTAGTTTTCAAATAATTCTGAATGCGTTGACCATACACTCTAAAAAATGCTGGGTTGTTTTAACTCAACTTCAGGTCAAATATGGACATACCCAGCCATTGGGTTACATTTTAAACTACATTTGTAACCCAACACTTGTGTTTGTCCATATTTGACCCAAATTTGTGTTAAAACAACCCAGCATGTTTAAGAGTGTATCTCCATAATAAAGGCTAGATGTCTCGTCCACGTTGCTGGCCAATGGAGATCGACGTTCGCACCTGGCGGCCATCTTGTCACAGGCAGCTAGCTCACTCGTAACATTGTGTTTTAATGGTGCATGTACTTCTTAAATAACCATAACTTGCTCAATTTTCTACCGATTTTCAAACGTCATTGTTATAAACATCAGAGATACTTATGATGACACTGGATACTTATGAATAAATGTTTGTAAGAAGCCAAACCGTTTGTAAATCCATCAAGATTTCAACGAGATAAGAGTATTTGTGTTAGTTCTGATCACTCATCTTACATCAGGAACCACAGAGCCCACCAAAAAGCTTGCCTGTGACAAGATGGCCGCCGGTGATGACAAGAGACTCTGCCATAATGTCTGATAAGACATCTAGCCTTTATTATAGATATCTATGGTGTTGAGCTGGCTCTTCATGAGTTTCCAATCCTGCTATTGGAGGGTCACTGAAGAGTTCACCCAAATCCTAATCAAACACACCTGGACCAGATAATCAGTCTTACTAGACATACTGGAAACTTCCAGGCTGGTGTGTTGAGGCTAAAGTTAGAGATAACTCTGCAGGACCGTGTTTGGACACCCAGACAGGAACTTTATGGTGATTCAGGAGCATGTCTTGCTGAGGTAACCAGCTTCTTGATTCATAGTTATCACTAAGAAAATTTAGAGGAAACTTGCTTTAAAGTCCCCCTGTAGTCAATAGTTGTTTCACTTAAAACTCATCTTTGATCACCAAAATGACGTTTTTTCCTTAATAAATAAAATGCCTTCATGCCTTAAAATAGCTTGAATGTAACTCTACACCCTCGTCTCATTTAATATGCTGTATATATGGTTCTATGTATAATCTAATGAGCCCGCCTCCACTCACTCCAGCTCTGAGATGCATTGGTTGACGATCACACGTTGATCTTATTAGTCAAATTTGTGACATCGGAAATACCAGCGATTTCAAACCACGTTTTTGAGTCTTTGGTTCACTGCAGTTTAAGGGTGTTGACTTCTGAATTTAACATATTACAAACAGCACACACAGACAAGAGCTCGATTTTCAACACAGGGGGACTTTAATCTCAGCACAGCTAGCAATTATAAATGGACTTCTAATGTATTAAGTGAAAGAAGTAAAAAGTATGTCTTTCATAGTGAAGAATAGACCTTATGTAGCCCCGCCTCTTTTCAGCGTTGCGCTCGTTGTCTTTTGACTTCCGGTCTGTATTTTCACAGCGACCTTGCATAGGTAAGATTAAACTGCTCGTAAAAAAAATTCCCGGTCTCGATTTGTTAGGACATCTGCTTTACAATGCTTATGATAAACATTATAATGCTCATGATAACTTTTATGCAATAGAAATATACAGAGCGACGCAAAAACGGAAGTTCAAAGACAATATTCTAAGATGGCGGCACCCACGTTTCTATGGTGAATAAGGTCGCATATCCCCAGGCTAGAGTTTGAAATAAGTTATTAAGTGTAATTGTTAGTATATCTTAATAATTAAGCTCGTATAGTGATGAGTTTATTGGGAGGATTTGGGGCAAAAACATTTCTGAACCTATTTTTATTCAGTTTATCCGTTACAAAAGTAAATAGACAGAGCGAATTGACAAATAGAGAAACTACTGTTAAAGAGGGCTGTTGAAAAGCAGTTTACCAAAACATACTGTGAAAAATCATGTGAACCAGATTGACTTAAATTGCACTTTTCAAAGGAATGACTGTCACAGCGGCGATATGCTCCTATGCGAAATTATTCAATAACATGCATATATTCAAGAGTGACTGTTCTTCAGCCTATCAAATCTGACACTCAATGATCAAAGCGACCAATCACGTGAGAGGAATTATATTTATGGAAATTAACTCAATATAAGATGTTTGTGAGACCATTCTATATATGAAATAACAAAGTGCAGAGTTAATATATTTAGCTCATATATACGACTATAAACTGTTTAGACATGACTATATTTCTCCCTCATGAAATTTATAAACGTGTTGCAGACTTTTAAATATAAAATCGTTATGCGTGTTGAGGAATGTCGTTGCTTTGCATTTCTTCTGGGAACAGCAGAACACAAGATCATAAAACAGTGAATCTTACTTTTGTTTCTCACAGAAGGTTATGTAGCGTGTCCCTCTTGCATCAGTGCTTCAAATGTCTATTTATATGAGGCTTAGCAAGTGAAAAAAACAAACAAACAAATAAATCACTATTTTCAAATAACTTGTCTTTATTTTCTATATATAGGAATACTGGATAAAACCTGAAATCTTTGTAACATTACAGACATTACAATTTACGATACACTGACACGAAAACGATGTACTAAAAACGGAAAAGTTTTTTCTTTGCATTTTTTTTCGCGTACAAACGACAACATGGTCAAAACGATCATTGACCGCGAGAATGACTAGAAATGCTGTATTATTCATGCCAGGCCAGTAGATGGCGATGTTACTTTGTCAAGAAACAAAAGCACCTATAGACCATTTTACAAGATGTAAACAACACTGGTCCAGAAACACTTCCTATTTCAGTTTGTAACTGTTTTCTTTATTTCACACGTAAAGAAAACTTCTTAAAGATGTTTGTTTAACTTTTTAATTCAGTTTTATATGTTCTGTTGGTTGTATTTTATCCCAGCTTTTATGTAGTGTTAAAAAACTGAAACAGGAAGTGCTTCTGGGCCGGTGTTGTTTACATCTTGCAAAATGGTCTATAGGCTGAACAATACACATAACATCACCATTTTCACAGATTCATATTTTTGTAGTTTATCCTATAGCGGACTGTATAGTTTTCAAAAAACAGTTTCCAAAAGTTTGCGTTTTCAGGCCACAAAACACAGCTGTTGAGTAAATGAACAGCCAAAATGCATTAAAAAGTCTGTTTTTAGTTGAAAATGGCCCCTTAAATGATCCCCGTTCAAAAGGATCCATAAAAACGACTAAAAACACTTATTCATGTCAGGCCAGTAGATGGCGATGTAACTTTGTAAAGAAACAACGCGCCTATAACACGTTACACACGACGTCCCCGTTTTAACAGGTTCGTATTTTTGTAGTTTACATGAGATGATAGCAGTATCGTTTTAAAAAAAAATCCCCTTTCCAAAAGGTTTACGTTTTCAGGACCCCAAAACGATATTGTCGAGTAAATGAACAGCCAAACAGTTTTCCGTTTTTAGTTCTTAAGTGATTCAAAGTAACACAACAGACCACAGTTTTCCACAAGAGAGAATATGCAAGTCATTTATTGACACGAAATAGACTTATATAAAAACCTAAATTGTAACAACTAAAAGATTAGAATCTAGTGAAAAGAAAAATGAATGTCATCCCTTGCATTTTCTCAGCGTTTCTGTAAAAACTACACAAAAGGGAAAAGGCTTGGTTTTAAACCACAATCGCAATGTTTCCTGAACCTTCATCTGTGGCTATATTAAATCATTCTTAAGGAAAATCATTACATTGGTTAAAAACAAACAAACATAAAGCATAATTTGGTCATCTGTGACATTTGACCCAGCAAAACTACTGATTGGCTGCTTCACAAGCGTCTATCCAATCGCTGTACACGTCCACAGGCTCCGAGAGATCTGAGAGGGTGTTTAAGGACAACAAGATCATCACTTACATTATACATCATCACACTCATAATAATTCACATGCACATGTCTTTTCAAACTGATTTTGAGAAGGATACAGGTTATTGGCGTCTGGAATTCTTCTAGACACACAGTACATGATATTATCCCCGTGTTTCGACTCCTTTCCCTGGAATGAAGTAAAACAGTTGTGTTAGTGATTGTTTTGTTCAATGCAACAGATATGCAAGTCTAAAGAGCATTATAAGAGCATTCTAGTTAGTATATTCTTACATCTTAACGTCGCATGATTTCTCGTGGTTACAGAAGGGGCAGGTAAACTGGGTGTCCAGGTTTCCCGTCATCTTTTTCTTAGGAGGAGGCTTTCTCTTGGACTTTCGGCGTCCCATCTTGTCAAAAGCTTCATGGAGGGGAAATAATACATGTTGACAAGCACAAACAAAATTAGATCAATTATAGTTTTCATAGTAATGTTTATGAAACATGAAGACGCAGTTTGTGTCATATATGAACTATAAACAGAACAAGCAACAGCCTTGTGGTTTACAATAAACAAAGATCACGCTAACCTTCATGAAATGACATTCAGCATCTAAAAGTAATGTAAAATTAATCTACATACATAATGGCAACATATTAATGCACGCTAACGGGTCTTAAAACTGCAAAATGAGGACAAATAATATTCAAAGTGGTGTATTTCTAGCTGGGATGTTTCTAATGTTTCTTTTGTTATTCGCATTTTACGGTTTTGTAATATTTAGAGGTGCTCGAACATCTTAAAGAGTTTAAAGTAAGGAAACACGTAATAGAAAAACAAGCGAAATATATTATAATCAATAAAATGGAAATACATTGAAACCCCGAGCAAAACCATATGGGTAAAACTCCCGCGATAAGTTATATATACGTGAATTTAAATAAGACATTATGCCTTAGGTGAAAATCACTTACCAAAACTGCGATTAACGGCAGGCGACTCTAACTGAGAGAACAACAGCACACACACTGCCTGGGATAATAAACACACGGGGTCCGGTTCACTTCCGCCCGGTCACAGGAGTTCAGAAGCGGCTCAGGTCTGAGTGCGGAGCGGAGCGCCCTCTACTGAGAGACACCGGAACTACAACATGACTCGACATTCAGAACAAAAACAAACTACGCACAAATCCATTGAGTGCGTTTAATGTGCATACTTATAATTATTTTTTTAATATTAGCAAAAAATGCTCCTATTATGCTCTTAAAATGAGAATTGGCTCTGACTCCAACCATTAAACACCAGTACGCCAACACACTGAGTGTTTTAAACAATCATCTTTATTTATTATAGCCTACTCTTATAAAAAGTAGGGCTGTGCAAAAATTAATAGCGATTAATCGCATCCAAAATAAAAGTCTGTGTTTACATAATATATTTGTGCGTGCTGTATATAATTATTTTGTATATATAAATACACACACATGCATGTATCTATTTAAGAAAATGTGTTATTCATATATAATATAGATTATGTATTTATATATATTTACAGAATTTAAGCGCAAATAATTCTTAAATATATACATGCATGCATAGGTATTTATATATACAAAATAATTATATACAGCACACACAAATATATTATGTAAACACAGACTTTTATTTTGGATGCGATTAATCGCAATTAGCTTTTGCACAGCCCTAAAAAAGATATATTTTTAATTAATTTTATGTTCGACCTATTTAATATAGGTTGAGTTTGATGTTACTCAGCCAGCCATATTCCTTATACATCTCGATCAATACACAAATAAATACTTTTCATGTGTTTAGTATTATGAAATTGTTCACTAATTTCAATAAAGCTGAAATAAAATGACATAAAATATAAGTCGGCTATATAAACCTCCATTAAAACGATGTTAACTTGGCATCTAAAGTTTAAACTTGAGCAAAAACAAAAATCACAATACAATTACAAAAGCTTAAAAGCATGAAAAATATTGATAAATATTATAGAGTCAGTGTTATAACCATAGATATCCATAATAAATAGGACATAATATAGCCTTTATTGTGGATGTTTACTATTATAACCCAAAGTTTAATTTTCTGTTAGTTATCTGTTAATTTGTCATAATTTTGGGTGGGCAAGCAGCTCCTTGCATCCTGATTGGATGATATGCGTCTTCATATTTGAATAATAGAGCGTTATTGGATGATACACGTCCATGGTTTTGGAAAAACAGAGCGATTGGATGTCGTCGTTATGGAGGCGGGACTAACAAGTTAGTGGCGATAACAGAACAGACAGCAACAGAATTTTTTGTTAAGAAGAAAAGACAAGGCAATATTATTACAAGTTTCTTCGAAACGGATATAGAAAGACCTGCATAAAGAGATAAAAAAAATCGGGTATGTATTTTCTATGAATGGACATAATGTACCCTGAGAAGGAAATTGCTTCAGTGTTTCATTGCTTGCGTTAAGTAACAGAGGAATTGCGTGAACGACCATCACGGAAGTCTCGAAATGAGCTGTTGTCATTCCTGGATAAACGGTGCACAAAGGAATCTGATGCGAATTTAATAAGTGGATCCAAAAACATAAGCGATCTGGATTATCGCTAAGGTTCAAAGGCTAAAAAAAACTACAGGTTGTGTATTGCAATTGCATGTTGTTCTCATCTCAACATCAGTCCAGCAGCACAACACTGCTCTTATCTATGAGAACATTACACACACTTTGAATGTGCGTTATGTGATTGCACGCAAGTGTATTTATTTATATATATTTATATGCACATATATATATATATATATATATATATATATATATATATATATATATGAAGAGTTCAGATGCAAAAGCCTCTAAATGCCATTTGAAATTTTCTTCTAAAATGATCATTTTTATCAAGCTTGTATATTTAAGTTCAGTAATTTCACTTGAATGACAATTAAAAGGTAATCTTCATTGCCATTTAAGTGAAATTACTGAACTTAAATATACAAGCTTGATAAAAATGATCATTTTAGAAGAAAATTTCAAATGGCATTTAGAGGCTTTTGCATCTGAACTCTTCATATATATACTGTGCATATGTATGTATGTATGTATGTATCTTTATGTGTGCTGATTATTGATTGATTCTCACTTTAGTTTTCGGAAGTTAATTATGGCTACTGAGGGCGACCCGACTGACTTTATGAAAGTGCTTCACCTCTTGGTGATTTCGTTTACCTGGGGAATGCAGGTGTGGGTGTCTTTCATAGCAGGTACATTAATATACACTAGTAGTAAGATATTTTCAATTAATTATGCTGTCATAACATGCCACATGATGCTAATTCCATATTTTCACCCTCAGGTTTTGTGCTGATCTCCCAGGTATCCATGCACACGTTCGGTCTTGTGCAAAGCAAGTTGTTCCCGTTTTATTTCTACTGTCTGCTGGGGGCTAATGCAGTCAGTTTGGCCATCTATGCCGTGTACCATCCTAGAGAACTGCTGGACTGGCACGAAGGCGTACAGGTGACCCGTCACACATTTCTGCATTCATTTCTCCCTGACCATCATGACTCTCTCACACGCTCTTTTAATATTCCCAACAGATGAGTCTGTTCTTCGTGGCCGTGATCATGGCTGGTCTGAACGCACAGTGGTTCGGTCCGTCTGCCACCGAGAGCATGCTGGTCATGCAGGAGATCGAGAAGGAGCATGGGCTGGGGGCTCAGGTGGGTATGAGCTCTAATAAGGAAGGATACGTCAAACTGCGTGAGCAGGACCCCAAATACAAGGAGCACAGATCCACCTTCTACCACTACCATGGTCTGTCTAACCTCTGTAACCTCATAGGCTTTGTGTCCACCACCGTCAATCTCGTTTACTTGGCCCTCCATTTGGGTACTATATGAGTATGAGCGTGTACAGAGTCAGACAGACAAGACATTTTTAATGAATTATCCTTTGTCTGTTCGCTTTTATTTTGTCAAATTGTATTTGTATTACAATAATGCTTCTAGTTTTTATACAACAAGAGTGTTTAGTTTTCTTTAAGGTTATAAGAAACCAATTCAGACCCCAAAGTGAAAAGTTGCCCAGTTGATTTTGCATTCACACTGTCCCTAAAAGTGGAGTCGCATCTCTTTTTAGTCCACTTTATTTGTGATTGGGTTTCAGTCTATTTTCCATTCACACTAGAATATTATTATTTTAATTATAGTATAATAATGAACTGAGTAGTAGGAAATTGAATTGAAATAATAATAATAATCTTCTGCCATAATTTCTTCACTTTAAATGAATGGCAATGAATTAGCATTGAACTAAAGTGTGTTTGTGACAATTTTTATGTTACTATCAAGTTTCTTTTTTAGCGCATTAACTAACAATGAGCGATACATTTCTTACATCATTTGTCAATCTTTTTGTAAAGTGTTACCAAAAAATCTATATATAAAAGCAGAATTCTTCTCAAAGTATTATATATATTAATTATTATATAAAGTTATATAATAAATTTATATAATAATTTTGATTATATAAAGATAAAGATATTAGTATGGATGTTCACAGTATTTCTCCCTACTTTAGAATGATTCAATGTGGGTAATTGTACTGAATCTTTTGTTTATAATAAACAGAATATCTATTTAAACATACGTTATTGATAATATACCTGTTTATGATTGCTTAAAGAATGTGTTTTGGTCAAGTATATAATAATTCATATCTGTTTTTGCCTTTGTGCTTTATAATGTGAATAGTACTTGTATTTTCCCACTAGAGGGCTGTTTGTGGAAATAAGAGGACCAACATCTGGATTGACAATCATAAAATGCTGTTTATATTGGCTTTATTTGAATGACACTAAAATGGCAATTAAACTCTAGTGAAAAATGAATGTACAGTAAATGAACCTTTGATCATCTTTGTAAACGTATTGTTTGAACAGAAAAGTAAATTTCCTGGTATGGTGGTGGACATGGAAAAGAGTTGTTGAAGATCAATATATTTGTGGATTTGGCATATTCAAGCCTTTGCTGTGAAGATGTGTTGATTCTTTAGTTTTTAAATCTGTTTATTAATCATATTTTTACTTTTAATTCAATGGTGTGTGTTTGTTTATTTTATTTAGAATGCAAACTGATGAAATTGACATATATTCAGATGACAAGTGCTGTATACATGTTTAGCTCAAGTTGAGTTTTTAAATAAAATAAAATAGATGTGGCTACAAATGTGACATTCTGACGAGTACACAGTATACACTA
Organism: Cyprinella venusta; assembly: GCA_038021265.1. Classification (NCBI taxonomy): domain Eukaryota; kingdom Metazoa; phylum Chordata; class Actinopteri; order Cypriniformes; family Leuciscidae; genus Cyprinella; species Cyprinella venusta. The sequence goes on from CM075863.1 coordinate 46,775,667, forward strand.
GTTAGAACTGACAAAACACACCTGCAAACATCAATGCTAATATCATTTAGGTGACAAACAATAAGGAAGAGATGCAAAAGATTTATTGAAGAAAAACATTTAAGTGCTACACACGGGATGATGCCATTTTCACAAAAACTTGATACTTTTGAGCATAATTATGACTTAATCAGTGTCGAGGTGATATCAATGAAACTAGATTTGCATTTCATGAGTTAGGATTTGATATTAATTGTTTACAAACTACAGGAAGTAGCCTAACTGCATTCTGGGAAATGAAGTGTTTTACACTCGGTAATTGAGTGAAAGATTATTTATTAAATAATAAAAACAATAAGCCTACAGTTTAGACTACTAATTGTCTATTTATCTATCGACTTTTTTATTTTTAGTCAAGGATTTTTATTTAATTCATACGATAGATAGATAGATAGATAGATAGATAGATAGATAGATAGATAGATAGATAGATAGATAGATAGATAGATAGATAGATAGATCATAGATAGATAGATAGATAGATAGATAGATAGATAGATAGATAGATAGATAGATAGATAGATAGATTTATTTGCGAAACAAAGAGTGTGTAAGAGTAAGAAAAAGAGCGGAGGTGCTGTTCAGAACGAAGCTGGAAGCTGCTGTGTACACACTACACACACACACTTCAGATCCGGGAGCTCCGTCACACGCACGCACGCACACACAAGCACAATCACACACCGACGACAGAGTTTGTTACGCTTTTCCACGCGAGGAAGTCCCGGTGGCTTTACCGGAGCACGAGATAAAGCACCGACTGCCCTTCTGAAGGTAGGAACTCAATTCAATAATCTTTGCGTTTGAAAGTTATTTTTTGACCCTCATACAAACGTTTCTCTTTCTCCGGCTGGGAAAACGACAGCAGCTTCGTGAACTTTGGGTCATGTTCGTGCAGGATGTGAAATGTTTACATTTTGTTCATTATGACACGGTGATTAGGTCATTGTTAGTCTTTAAAATAGTTTAGAGCGTCAGGGAGTGAAGATTTGAATTCAGTCCAGCAAAACAAGAACACGTTTTTAAAACAAGAGTATCCATTTACCGTGGTACAATTACTTCGAGGTACTTTAAAATACCACGGTACTGTATATCAAAATGTCACGTGATGCCAAGACAAGCTGAAAAGAAAGTTGATTTTAAGTTAAAGGATTTATACCCTTTCCTTTTTCATTCATTTGATCAATCTCTTTATTTATGTATTAATTAATTTGATTATTATTTGCTGATATTGTTGGATGGTAAACCTCCTGCATTGCATGGATCAACAACACATTATTTAGTTAATTAGATATTAGCTTATGTATTTTATGAAATGTAGTTGTGATTGTCTGCAATGCATGAAAGCAAATTGTGTCCTGTTTAATTCCATTATTCTGGAGCGCTGTGGACATCTGCCGGATGATCAATAGCCAGATCAGCAGCACCATGGTAACCAGAGACCCTGGCCCTCCAAACACACTCGGCCCTCTGGTGAATCTCGGATGCTCCAGATCACTGCTCTATCAGCTGGCCGTAGGGCATTCAAGCCAGCTGAGGTGCAGGTCTCTGAGCTTTTGCAGATCATTGAAATGGAGTTGTGTTCATTTAATGCTGCACAAATCACATGTAGTAAACCGCATCCAATGGAAGTCTATGAGGCAAGGCATTCCCATAAGGTTTAAAGCAGAAAGGTGAAGCTGCAGCATATAGTTTTTCTTTTGTTGGCGAATGAACTTCTGGTTAATGTGAAGATGCGTTTGGCATTTGATCCATGTCCTATTTTATGGATGGTTACATCACGTCCCTTTCTGGTATCCTTGCGCATATCATCATGCATAATGCATTCATAGTTTATGCATAGTTTAACAGAACATCATACTGAAACTTAAGAACGTCAAAGTAGACACAAAGACACTTACATAATTGTGCAATGGTACAATTTCCTCAATAAGGATTACATGGTTGAAGGTGATGCCATATTTCATGTTGTAGAAGGTCTTTATTATTAATGTGAAAGTGTAAACGTAATGTTAATTGGGGGAAGGGGAGTCCATATCATAAACATTATTGATTTGTCTTAATGGGACAATTGGGATTGGATTCAGTGTTCTTACTAATGGACCGAGAGCTGTGCTGAGTGCCATTTGGTATAAAACCATTAAATTGAGCTGTAAAATGAATGCTGAGCATATGTCCGCCTTATTTATGGTTTCATACAGATGCGCATTTGAACTGCAGAAATATAATAAAACCTAAGCAGATCTAGGGGGATTTGGGTCGCCAGTGTCTCATTATTATAAAGAAATTCTTTTAATGACTTTGTCTTTGGCTTCAGTTTCAACATTGGAAGACTTGATGTAGCCAGTAGGCTACACATGCTCAGCATGTGACAAGGGCTTTTAGAGAGCTTAAGATCCTTGCTAAGGTCTAAGAAACGACAGTTTTACTCAACTTTAGTGTTCATTCGAACAATAAGGCATGCAGCAAGTTAAACCGACATTGAATAGAAAAGTATGCATGTAATGATTAATTAATATAAATGCATGTAATTGTGAATTGTAAGATGTTATTTTAAATGATTGTGTTGTTTTAAAGTGATAGTTCACAATATGTCATTATTGGTTTAAGAAAGACTTGGAATACTGTAGTTGTACAGGCTACATTTATGATTTTTTTTTTTGGTTTTGCCTTCGTTTTACTTCATTAGCCCCTGTTTCCACTTTAATTCTATATTACTGTCTAATTTTGGGTTTGGTGTGGATTTATATGTATATATAGACCATTTCACAAGATGTAAACAACACTGGTCCAGAAGCACTTCCTGTTTTTTTAAAACTACATAAAAACTGGGATAAAATACAACCAACAGAACATTTAAAACTGAATCAAAAAGTTAAACAAACATCTTTAAAATGTTTTCTTTACATGTGAAATAAAGAATACAGTTACAAACTGAAACAGGAAGTGTTTCTGGACCAGTGTTGTTTACATCTTGTAAAATGGTCTATATATATATATATATATATATATATATATATATATATATATATATTATATGTATTATATACATAGAAAGAAGTCTTATATTCACCAAGGCTGCATTTATTTGATAAAATCAATCAATAAATTAAAAAAAAACAATATACGTTATACATTAAATTAAATATACAATATACGTATAACGTTTTACTTCATCAGCTCTTGTCTCCACTTTAATTTTATATTACTGTCCAATTTTGGTTTAATATATATTAATAATATATATAACTTTCTAAATATATATACTGTGTATATATATATATATATATATATATATATATATATATATTTAGAAAGAAATCTTATGTTCACCAAGGCTGCATTTATTTGATAACATCAGTCAATAAATTAAAAAAAAAAACCATTACATTTGTGAAATATTATTATAATATAAAATAACTGTTTTTCTTTGAATGTGATTTATTCCTGTGATGGCAAATCTGAATTTTCAGCATCATTACTCCAGTCTCCAGTGTCGCATGATCCTTCAGAAATCACTCTAATATGATGATTTGATGCTCAAGACACATTTCTGAATATCATCAATGTTGAAAACAGTTGTGCTGCTTCATATTTACCGTCACATTTGACCAATATGCATCTTTGCTGAATACAAGCACTATTCATTTAACGCATTCTTCGGTTCCTTTCAAAATAGGAAGATGTTTCAAAACCTCTCGAGTGTTTCTTATGGTCTTGCCCAACGATTTTGCAACCCTACTCACCACCAGACCATTTGAATGAGCATGAATATCAACCCTTCAGCCCCTCCAGCTTACAAACGTGCCGCTCTAAATTACTACTGCAAATGAGCTCAAAAAGATCCTAGCTAACAAGTGCTCTTGTGTCCTTGAGACAAAAGGCTGCTGTGGGCAGTCGTCTCTTTGTTGTAGCATCTCCACCTCTGGAGCGCCTGTTAATGGGTTTTCATGCTTTGTTTGGGGGCCCGTCGCGATGGAGACGGGCCCGTGAGGGTCTGATTGATCAGCTGAAGGGTTGGAGGGGTTGTGTTTCCATTCCCAAGGGTTTGCTTGTTAGTTTGGGCTCTCCTGTCGGCAGAGATGGCTGGTTCTGAAGGCTGTGCTCTGAGGGTGAACAGACATTCGTTTTTATGTCTTTATTTGAAGTCAACCTAGAAACAGTGAGACAGTTTGATAAGAAACAACATTGGACTGTATTTTGTTGTTCTTGCATGTGTTTAGAAATTTAAATGGGGTCGATTTTGATTTCATGTCGACTTGAAATGAGGCACAATTTGGATCTATATGATTTTATGTATTTAAATAGTCTTTGGCAACGTCTAAATGAAATACGAGGTCATTAAAATCAGAAGAATTTCTCAATTCTTGTATTAAATGTTGAAAGCTCTCTTTTCAGATGGCATCAGTGGCCAATTCACACCTCCAGCCGTCCCAGAAAGACGCTGCTGACCAAAACTTCGACTACATGTTCAAGCTCCTCATCATCGGCAACAGCAGCGTGGGTAAAACCAGCTTCTTGTTTCGGTACGCGGACGATTCCTTCACTTCAGCCTTCGTCAGCACGGTGGGGATCGACTTTAAGGTGAAAACCGTTTTTCGCAACAACAAGAGGATCAAACTACAAATCTGGGTAAGTTTGATTATCACCTGATCGGTAATTGGAGAAATTCTCTTCAAACTATATTTAAAGGTCAAGTTCGCTGATAGATTGTGGAAAGGAATGAAATCTGTTTATGTCCAATTTCGGTAAATTGTTTTAAAATCCTAATCACTAGTGTCTACAATAGTCGTAGACATTCTAAATGTAAAGGTTCTTTATTGGCATTCTATGAAGAACCTTTAACGTCCATGGAATCTTTCCATTAAACGAGAGGTTCTTAATGTTCTAAATGAAAATGTTCTTCACACTAGGAAAAGCATGGTTAGGATATTGGATACTAGAATATTCAGGCTGATCTCATGAAGTAGCGTGTGTATGACACGCCAATTCGTATTTGCATTTTTGGCGTGTTATCAAGACGCATAATCGCTTTTCAGCGTGTTTATGAACGCCGTTGACTTAACGTTATATAAATATATGACTTACCTCAACCCCGTCCCTAAACTTAACCATCACTGGGGTTAATGGCATTTATGACTGTTCCCTTACCATCCTATTGAAAAAAAGATATGACTTACCTCAACCCTATCCCTAAACTTAACCGTCACTGGGGTTAATGGCATTTATGACTGGACATTTGACGCGCGTGTTCTGACACGCGGGATGACGCGGACGTTAATGGCGTAGACATACACGCATACACGCGGATACACGCGAATAGCTCAAAATGCGTAGAAATAATACGCCACTTGACTCGAAAGTGGCGTGTATGTTTACGCAAAAGTCATGATGTCATGTTGGAATATTACAAATCATGCATGCATGTATAAACCAGCCTTAAGATTGAGTGGATCATGCATCATTATATAGTATATGCTGTAAAATGACTAACAGGGACTTTTGAGAATGTTTCCTCTATCTGAACATGTTGTGCTTTGGTTGCATGTGAGCTTTAAGATTTAGCCTTGGGGAATGATGGTCAGATTACTGGTGTTATTAAAGCAGGCATCTCAGAAAGCCATAATTATCAGCCAGAGATGGGTGTGTAGATGTGCTGTAATGTCAGCTGCGGGCTGGTACGGTACTTCGAGTGGGAGTGAAGTCAGTAAATTCCTCCACAGCAGAAATGCTGCAATGATTTCCAAATCGTGGGTTAGATGGAGCACTAGTGTGCTGTTACCTGCACAATAAAGTGCCCTATTTTGCTATTTTATTTTTGTTTTGGAGGTCTTCTACAATAGGTTTACATGCATCCTAGACCAAAAAAAACACTTTAATTTTCTTACAATGCAGCATCACCTCTTTTCTTAGTGCCCGTTTGATAAAGGATTATCTTTATAAACCTCTCCTTTCTGAGAGCTACTCTGCTCTGATTGGTCAGATGGCTTAGTCTGTTGTGATTGGTCTACTCTGCTCTGATTGGTCAGATGGCTTAGTCTGTTGTGATTGGTCTACTCTGCTCTGATTGGTCAGATGGACCCGTCTGTTGTGATTGCTCTACTCTATTCTGATTGGTCAGATGGCCCAGTCTCTTGTGATTGGTCTACTCTGCTCTGATTGGTCTGATGGTCCACTATGTTTTGTTTGGTCTACTCTGCTCTGATTGGTCAGATGGCCCAATCTGCTGCTGTGATTGGTCTACTCTGCTCTGATTGGTCAGACAGCCTTGTATGTTGTGATTGGTCAGATGACCCAGTCTCTTGTGATTGGTCTACTCTGCTCTGATTGGTTAAGATGACCCAGTCTATTGTGATTGTTCTACTCTGCTCTGATTGGTCAGACGGCCTTGTATGATGTGATTGGTGAGATGGCCCAGTCTCTTGTGATTGGTCTACTCTGCTCTGATTGGTCAGATGGCCCAGTCTGTTGTGAATGGTCAGATGACCCAATCTCTTGTGATTGGTCTACTCTGCTCTGATTGGTCAGACGGCCTTGTATGATGTGATTGGTCAGATGGCCCACTCTCTTGTGATTGGTCTACTCTGCTCTGATTGGTCAGATGGACCCGTCTGTTGTGATTGCTCTACTCTATTCTGATTGGTCAGATGGCCCAGTCTCTTGTGATTGGTCTACTCTGCTCTGATTGGTCTGATGGTCCACTATGTTTTGTTTGGTCTACTCTGCTCTGATTGGTCAGATGGCCCAATCTGCTGCTGTGATTGGTCTACTCTGCTCTGATTGGTCAGACGGCCTTGTATGATGTGATTGGTCAGATGGCCCACTCTCTTGTGATTGGTCTACTCTGCTGTGATTGGTTAAGATGGCCCAGTCTATTGTGATTGTTCTACTCTGCTCTGATTGGTCAGACGGCCTTGTATGATGTGATTGGTCAGATGGCCCCGCCTCTTGTGATTGGTCTACTCTGCTCTGATTGGTCAGATGGCCCATTTTATTGTGATTGGTCTACTCTGCAACTCTGCATAGTATGTGACAAAATACATACAACTTCGTGCATACTTAAGTAGTCTACATGTGTATCACATGACTCATGCATGTTTAATTGAGGGAATGTCATCCAGTTAGAATCTCACAAACGTATAATTTGAATTTTAATCCAATTCTATGTGAAAAAATACAACTTTTGGCAGTTTGATCGTGCAGCTTATCACTTAGTTATCACATCTGTCATTAATCTGTCTTGACATGAAGGTCAACTCGAGTGCAGTGCATTGTGGGATACAATATCTCATGCAGTATACTCTGTCTGCTGTATACTGTATTTTATGCATACAAAACATTTGCAAGCTGTTCTTACTATACATTGCAGAAATAGTAAAAGTAGTGTGCTATTCTGAATATAATCTAAAAATAGAAGTAGCTTTTCTTAAGGGATGAATGTGAAATGGATGGCTGCGCACACAGCAGTACATTTAGTCTTATGTGTGCTGTGGCTCAGATCCAGAACTAGAAAAGGCTCGTGTGTGTTAGTTTCTGATAAAAGCTCCTCCTGGCCATGCAAAACCTCTGCATCTGTCATCCATGACTGGACTGGAATGAGACCGAGAGTTTGAGTTTGGAAGAAAGAGCTCTGCAGATGCACTCAAACGATTTTAGAAATGGAAATAGGCTAGTTGTTAAAAATCTGGGCTGGTAAATGAGGGATTTTGTGTGCAAATCCTAAAAGGGGACATTGATTGAGCGGTGGGACACTTAACCTCACAAGTGTGTGTGTGGAACGATCGTTTGCCCCAGGATTCATGCTCATGATTCATACATCATACAGTTAGCATGGTAGAAAATCATTGCATTTGTTTCTTGTGTCTTGGCCTGTGTACATGTATGGCTTTTATGTAGTAATTAATTATTCTATCCAAGAACAGATAGTAATTATGCTTGCATTGAATCAATATTCATTAGGGCACAGGCGTTTTTGATTATTTCACCACTCTGCATTCTGACTAGTCTTACAGCTTGTTTGTCCTGACTGCTCATTGGAGCCCATCTCTGCTGTCTGTCATTAATGGGTCACGTGTAAACCTGTGTGACCCAGTGGCTGCCCAGGCAACCCGTTCTCTCCTCCCTCTCTGATGATCCAAGGCTCTTCATGCAAATTTTCTTTGGTCAATAGCAGGTTTCTTTTTTTTATTGCATTATTGTAATTTATACAAAAAAAAGATCAATGAAAATAATAGGTTTCTAAGAGATGACGCATAGTAGCTGTGGCAACCCAGGCCAATAGTCCTAAACATGGATGGATGATTTTTGATTCATTTATTTTTTATCTGTGTCTGTCTATTTATCTGTCTGATCTAATAAAACACAGGCTTTCCAAACCTGACACCAGAAAATAACTCTTGTTTGCCATCTATTGGTCATCAAGGGTAATAACACTGTAAATACCATTTATCACATCAGCCTCACATCCCAGGATGCTGTGACCTTGTGTGCAGGGGCGATTCTAGGATTTTCTTTTTAGCCTTAGCCCCCAATGTAGGGTATGATTAAAAAAAAAAAAAAAAAAAAAAAAAAAAAGGTAAAAGTTTAATTTAGGTGAGCATTCTAATGCTCACTTTCATTACCATGCAATTGCAGGGTTTTATAATCACTGTAGTCCTGGATTTGAGTTGTGGTAGTTCGGGTTCGGGGTTTCCCCGGGAAAATTTTGGATTCTCTGAACTATTATGTCCATTTTAAGATGTTTTGAAGGCATTATTTATTTATTTATTTATTTTTATAAAACCATGTCAGTGGGCAGCTGATTATTTTTCTCTCCTCATCAGCCTCACACTCTTTTTCTCTTTGTTTTTCCCTTGCCCTGTCTTTTGCCCTCCTAAAGTTGAGCTTTGACTGATAATTAGGCTTTTCATTTTTGTAAAAAAAAAAAAAAAAAAAAAAAAAAAAAAGCACAGTTGGGATAAAACGCTTTCTGGTTCTGATTCTGATACCTATACAGGGCTGTGGGCAGGGCTTTATAACCAAAGAGGTCCTACATTTGAGAGGTGGAGGTTAAATTTTTTTAATCTCTGATATGTGCATTTCAAGACGTTTGAAGACCAAAAAAAAAAAAAAAAAAAAAGAAATAACTTTAAAACTATGTCAGTATTTGTCAATACCTGCTCTCTCCTCATCTCGCTTGTCTCCTCATCGTGCCCTTTCTCTCCCCATCCTAAAGGGGAGATCTGAGCAAAATCTGAGCTTTTTTTATTTACTAGGCTACAATTTGTATTATATTTTCAATATGTACACATTCATTATTAATCATGTACCTTACATGATGAAAACGGATTTGTTAACGTTTCTTGTCTCACAATGACATTAAACGAATTACATTAGGCTGACGTGCCTGATTTCAGTTCAAATGGGCGAAATTAGATGAAACTAGTTTTCCTGATGATTTTTTTGTTTATCATTCGTTTAACATTTATGACCTCAAAAAACTGTCAAATATATAACGTTGAGTTTAGCTACTTACATCTCGCACTTGCCCGTGCACTGAGTCGTGCTGCTAAAATTCACGCTCAGCTTCTGTGAATGTACTGTAAAGCCCGCCTACTTTGATTTGATTGGTCATCTCAAATATTCTGACATTGACGAGCAGTGACAGACCAATGGGCTCAGATACGCACAATTTCCTCTCTTTTTGACGTGCTCTCTGCTCGGCGCCACTGATTTAAGATGTAGAACGCGCTGAATCTGATTAAAACAAGACTGAAGCGAACACGAATTTGTGTTGCATATTAATCACAAATTTTTAGGGGGGCTGGGCATAAATTTAGAAAAAGGGCCTAGTGACGCCCCCGCTTGTGTGTATAATTCTGATCATTGTAATGATTACGTTGTTTAGGACACAGCCGGACAGGAGCGCTACAGAACCATCACTACAGCGTATTACAGAGGAGCCATGGGCTTCCTGCTAATGTACGACATCACAAACCTGGACTCCTTCAACGCCGTTCAGGACTGGTCAGTGACATACACCCGTGCATCTTCACCCTATATGTGTATTGAGAAAGTTTAATCTTGCCGTTAATGTAACCTTTGCTCTTAGGGCCACACAGATTAAGACATACTCGTGGGATAACGCACAGGTGATACTGGTGGGCAACAAGTGTGACCTGGAAGATGACAGACTCATTCCAACAGAGGACAGTCAGAGACTGGCTCATGAACTCGGTGAGAGGAAGCACATTTGAGCTTGAATAAAATGTAGTGTCCCTTTATCTGTTAGTAGTAGAAACATTGACTGTTACCAGTGAACGTTTAAAAGATTATATGTTGGCTTTAATTAACTTTTTTATGTTAACAGGTTCCATAAATTAACTTTGTCAACAGGTTTCAACTGGGTTATGTTAAACAAACATAATTTTTTCATGTAACTTCAACATCATGGAGTAAGTCATTTTAAGTCTTAAAGGGATACTCCACCGGGTTTTCATATTAAACTATGTTATTCCCTTAACTAAGACGAGCTGATGCACACCTCTCTCGTCTCAGTGCGTGCACTCTATCGCTCTGTATTGCCGCAAAACTGTGTTAGCACTTAGCTTAGCCCAGTGCATTAAATATGGGCCCAAAAGAGAAGCGACCAAACACTTCCTCGTTTTCCCTATTTAAACACAGTTACTCGATTAGTGTAACTCGACCTAGGCTGGTGACACAAAATAAAACGTTGTGTTTTTCTAAGCTTTTAAAATTGATGACTATATTGTATGGCGGAATACCATAAAAAGTGCTTTAGAGCACTTCGACTTGGCGCAATAATACCTTCACTTGTGAAAAGTCCTCTTACCGGCTTTTAGATTTCCACTCTGGAGGGTGGTTTCAATTTTTTGCGTTTTAAGCCTCAAAAACGCCGTCGCTGTGTAAACGAAAGGCACATCCGATAAAATATTTTTACGTTTTCACCCGCGAGCGTTCTCGTGTAAACAGGGCCTTTAAATTGGGTCGCTTAAAATGACTTCCATGATGTTGATGTTTCATGAACAAACTATGTGGAACCCGTTGACATGAAAAGGTTAATTTATGGAACCTGTTAACACAAAAAAGTTAATAAAAGCCAGCATATAATTTTTTGAGTGTATTTATTTGAATTAATGCAGAAAAAGACTTTTTTCCATTTATTCATACTTTTTTCCATTTATTCATACATTTTTCCCCTTTTATTTATTAATTATCCCTCTATCATTTCAAAAATGTGCTGGGACAATTTATAAATAAAATGTAATATTAATTAACTATTTAAAAAAGAAATTATTTATAAACAAGTCAATATATAAATTTATATATATATAATATATATATATATATTATATATAGAGGACTATATATATATATATATATATATATAAAGGTTTTATTTAAAAAATAAATTAAATATGAATATATATATATATATTCATATTTAATTTATTTTTTAAATAAAACCTTTGTGAAAATATTTAATAATTATTGCATTTTAGAAAATAAGAGAACATGTCATGACAATTACCCTCTCCTACCACATCCTTCACTTATGCGTTTAGTCATTTTAACTTGTCTCTGCAGGTTTCCAATTTTTCGAGGCCAGCGCCAAAGACAACATCAACGTGAAGCAGGTTTTCGAGTGTCTGGTGGACGTGATATGTGACAAGATGACTGAAAGTCTGGACGGAGACGGTCTGGTGTCCAACCATAAAGACTCCAGTCAGCAGGACACGTCCTCCGAGGGACACGCCGGCTGCGCCTGCTAAAACAAACTCTCTCCGTCACATCAAGAACTTCACTCCACTATTCACCACTGCTTGGGATGATCTTTGCTTTCCTTATTTTTAACCCAAACAGGATCTGCTAACACGCCCGGTGTTGTTTGTTGACGTGGAAGTCGAGATAGGATGGTGTGGATTGGTATCTGAGTGATGTACGTGTTCACGCATGCACACGCAGAGACGTAAACAACTGGAGATACTGCAAACCACCAGTCAGGTTCATCCACGCACCCATTCCTCATGCTCTTCACCCTGTTCGCCATCTTTTCTCTGTCTCTCCCTCAAAAAGCCCACATTTCCATGGCTCTTTGTGGTTTTAGCACATGTTTGCTTTCTTGTCAGATACAGAACCTGGCCTGTGACGTCCACAGCTCTTGTATTGTCTATCTAGGTGTCCATCTGCTTTAAACAGCTCATTCGGCATCATTATCGAGATGAATGCACTCTTGTCTTTCTGATATGTGCAATCGTGAGCTGATTTTTGAAACTTATGGTAGCTTGTTTTTGCCACAGAATGTAATTGCGAGTTTTTGTCTATATAAATTCTGACGTTTTTTCTTGTTATTGTGAGAGACTCGAAAATGCGAGAGGAAAAAAGTCAGTTATGAACTGGCAATAAGTGACTATTTCTAAAAAAGTCTGAAAAGCAATTTTATATCTCGAAAATCTGACTTTCTATAACTTAATCCATCTTTTCCAACAGTTCTGAGAAATAAAGACATGATTGAGAAATATAAACTAGCAATTTTGTGAGAAATAAAGTCACTATTAGCATATTTCTTTTTTTATTCCGTGGCAAAAACAAGCGTATAGAAACCTTTTCACGCCCAGAAATATTAATGTTTTACTGTTTTACAAGTTATTTTTTGTAATGAGCATTTTCTTAAATTATAAGATAGCAAATAAACTATCTATAACCCAAAATAACCAGTATGCTTTATTTGTAATCCTCGTTATACTTGCTGAACTTAATAAATGTCTAACTAAAATTGGCATAAAGTGTAAAAAATGTAAAAAACAAAAACAAAAAAACACTACATATTTAATAGTATAAATTACACAGTGAAGATAATTTTTTTTTTTTCGATTAACATTAATAACAAGCAACAGAAGGCTAATTTAAGATCTCATCCATGGATACAGACCATCCTGGTTTTCTATAAAATCTTTTAACGAAAACTGTAACTAGTTAACATGAACTGGGAATGAACTGCCTTGTTAAATGTGATGAGATCACCATTTAATAAATGCTGTGAAAGTATTGTTCATTATTAGTTCATGTTAACTAATATAGTTAACAAATGAAACATTATTGTAAAGTGTAACCAAAAAATCTTTAAAGATCCCAAAATAGGCCTGGTTTCATTTCTTTTGATTTTGGAGTCAAATGCATCATGCTCTTGATAAGCCTATTCAGATCTCAGCAGTGCAGTGGACACAACAGAAACAAGAATTGGCCATCCAAAACAGTCTTCTCTATCTCTGTTGTTGCACACTCTCCTGGCTGTCCGTTATGTCCAGTGTAGAGAGATAGTGGCCTCGTGTTTTGTGCTGAAGCTTTTTCCCGCGTTCTCGTCCAATCGGATGATAGCAAGCCTTGTGACTGTTCTGTAAACCTGTGCCAGGTTTGTTACATGTCTTCATAAAACCCCTCAACCCTCCCATGCATTATCAAAATACTCCGTGACCTGTAAGACTAAGTTCATTGGGTTCATCCCTGTCGCTTTTCTTTAGCGTCTTCCTTTTGTTTCTAAAAGGACAGTTTGTTTCTATTTCTCTTTCTTTATTTGTGTTATACGTTTTTGAAGAGGTAGTGTGGGGTTCTTAAAAGAACAATGTTGTTCTTAGTAGACCTATGAAGAACATTTTTTCACTAGAACCTTTTGTGGAATGGAAATATTCCACAGATGTTGAAAGCTCTTCATGGAACCAGCAATGCCAATAAAGAACCTTTATTTTTAAGAGAGGGGGTTCTGAATGGTATAGTTGTACTAGTTTCAAATTGGAATCATTGAATTGACCCAGGGTTATTAGCATCAACTATCAGGCTAATTAAAATTTAAATAATTTTAAAATGTTCACGTTACTTTTAGTTAAATTTTTAGTAATGTCGTTACATGCTTTTGTCATTTTATTATTTTTTTCTCCACTATGTAGTATTTAGAAACACTTGTTATTAGCGACAAATGTGGCCTTTAAGTGAACTGCAGCTAGCAACCATAGCTAGCAGCTAGCAACTTATCGCTCGTGCTCGCACTCTTGCGAAGCTCTTTGTTCTTGCCTTTTTTAGTAACGTTAGAAATAACACGTTACATTTGCAGCGATATACTGTTAACGAACAGTACGATGTTCATTTGTAAATAAGCAACAAAAATGACAGCGGGAGAAAGTAGCCGTTAAGAAAGCAATTCATCGTCAACATGTCGACAGGACAGAAAATGAGGTAATTCAATTTACAGTGTTACGATTGTTTGATTGTATATTTTGAGACTAAAAGACTAGATCTGAGATTCTAATTTAAATAAACCCCATCCATGACACATTGACATTGCAATGGCTATTTTGGCGTTATCCTAACATTGTATTTGTTTACAAAAGAGGAAAAAGATGCTCTTGGGAGCGCGTGTTAACGTCATATCCTTTTGATTTCCCCGGCAAAAACGTCCCGAGTCAAAAAACAAAAGTTTCGTTTCCAGCTGTGTACACATTGGCAGTAAAAAAAGCGATTATTAGATGAAAATTCGAACATATATAGCCCATTTAAGTTAAGTTTGATATTTATTATATTTATTTATTTACCATATATTTATTAATGCTTAAGTTTTTATTTGCAATAATTTTAGTGTATCAACTTAAACTCGTTTCAGCTTAGTGCTGAGGCACCATTTCTAATTTTCATTTAAATTAAGTTTAACTTTATATTTTGTTTTACTTCAGTTTTTTTTTCAATCAACAAAAGTTTTTTAATATTTTTAGTACTTTTAGTTAACGATAATTACCAATAAAATGTACCATGTAGACTTATTTTATTTCACCATTTCCATAGCTCTAGAACTATTTTAGTTCAAGGGATAAAACTAAATCAACTCAAACTTAATAGAAATGATATATACATAAAAACTAATCGAAATTGCAACAGAAAATATAGAAATATGTAACTATAATACTATATCAATGAACATTCTAGTCATTCGCTAATGTTTGAGCCGAATGCTTTGTTTTGAGGATTGCTGGGTGGTTGCTAGGGTGTTGCTAGGTGGTTACTAGGGCATTGCTGGGGGGTTGCTTACTGGCCATTAATATTCTGTAAATATGGGTTGGACCATTACTTCAATGTAAGTCTATGGAAATGTTTGTCTCTGTTGAATAGCTCCTTTGAAGTTCACCACAATTTAAACCTATTTTCCAGGGATCTTTGATGAAAACTATATGGCAGTTGTGTTGCAATACAAAACATGTAAAAACACAAAATGTAAAGCTCAACTTGAGGAACTTGCTTTACTTTCTTTTGCACAAAAAGAAAAGTAATTTTGCGCAGTTGGTGGAGCTGGATCTGTAATTTATGACTTTATACCCGTGTCTCTGCTTTTATCTGCGTACCCAGAAAACAACCACAAAGGGGCTTCCTGAACACTCATTTTCCTGTTACACACCACTAACCCACCACCTCCAGAGCCAGAGGAAACAAGGGAAATACATGCACCGTTGACCTGAGTGTCACCTTACAGTATACTGTCTGTATATAAAAAACGAATAAGACAATGTAACAATTTGAAGACCATTTATGCCTTTTACAATTGATTTTGCATGCATAAGAGGACCAACATCTGTTTAATGCGCATGCAATTCATTCTTTACTAAAAAGACAAAGCCTTGGCATGATTAAAACCACCTGTTGGCCTAATCGCCTGTCACATTTCCCATCTCAACAATGTGTCCTGGGTTGAAATAACGACTCAGTCCTGTCATAGTGATAATGGACAGTGAGCTACAGGCTGACTGGGTCGACTCGTAATACTTGTGCTTATCGGTGCGTAAGAGAAGCTCATTGCGGTGCTGATAACGCAGGTTGAGCATAAAAAAACATGAGTGTCAGGCTGTGATAAAAAGAGCCAGTTATTTGCTACAGAACAACACCAGTGCAGTTTACACTCTTTAAAATGTGCGACCGAGCACATGTTGATGCATTAATGCCTCAAGAACCCCTTGAGTATAAAAGTCCTATTGTTTCCTACTCAATCCTTTTTGAGCGTGTTATGTTGTCTCTTGAGAATATACAGTACACGGAGCTCTTCAAACATGGCATATCACTCAAGCTCCGCCCAGTAAACAACAACAACACACTTATTAATGCTCCGCCTACAAATAGTAAAAGCGTAAACACTCTGTGAACACACTATCAGTGTTATCAGATGAGATGCACGTAACAGTCCATGGTGTCCACAAAACAATTCGGTTGAGAAAAGCCCACCTGGAAAGGAGGATACACCTTTACACGGAGTAGTGATGCGTTTGTAATGTAAATGGATGAGAAAAATGAGGAGCGACGGATTGAAAGTTGTTTTCTTGCTTTGTCTTGCTTTTGTCACTACAGGGGGAAAAAGTTTTGAAAGTACAGGTAAGAAATAATTGTTTGACTTATGTTCATCAAAGCTGAATTTTCTGCGTCTTCAGTGTCACATGATCCTTCAGAAATCACTCGTATATGATGATTTGATGCTCAATAAACATTCGCTACCAAAAAGATTAAAAATATCATTAAAAAACTAAATAAATTAAAACTTTAATTCTTAAAGGACCCATTAAATTGATCAAAAGTGACAGTAAAGGCATTTATAATGTTAAATTTTTTTTTTTAAATTTTTTATGCTGTTCATTTGAATTTTATATTCATCAAAGAATCCTGAAAAAAAAGTTTCCACAAAAAAAAAAAAAAAAAAATATATATATATATATATATATATATGATTTCATATACATATATATTTGACAATGCTTTCATATATATTATCGCTGGTTCATATTTATTTTAATTTCTATATATATATATATATATCATGTTGAATTTTTGCTGGTTCATCTTTATATATACATACATATATATATATATATATATATATATATATATATATATATATATATATATAAAGATGAACCAGCAAAAATTCAACATGATAATATGAACTATTTGACCACGGCACACACCAATAAATTAATTTTCGATTTTTTAATTTAGAAAGCTTTGAAATATGCATTAATTAAAAAGTAAAATCATCTTATATAATATATTTTTATAATATAGATTTATTTACTGAACTTCTTAAATGTATAAAATGCTTAGTTCAAAAAGAGAGATAAATGTTTGTGTTTCCACCTGTGCTTCTTGTACTTGTGCTTGTTACAAAATGAACTTACAGTTTACAATTGTCTTTGATTAATGCTGACAGTGCTTTCATATATAATACTTTATATAATATGATTGTTCAGTGTCCCAGCTACTCCAAGACGACACGGAGGATCTTAAATGTTTTGTGGAGGGAAAAAAGGATCTCACTTGCTTCTGGGAAGTGGAGGAAGCGAGGAATAATCAATATACCTTCATGTATTCATACGAGTAAGTGACTGTTTAAGGACCAACACTATAATCAATCTTTTTTTCTTTCTTTTTTTAATTTTGCATTTTAGTTTTTATAACACATACTTGGTCCCATTCTAAAATATTGGTCTTGAAAGATATTATGAATCATGTCAGTTCAGTTAAATGGTCCCATTAAAACATCAATCGATCTTTTCATGTGTCTTCAGGAATGAGAAGAAGATGCGTTGTGCGGTTTCCTCTCGTTTTTTACTGGCCAGTAACAAAACCGTCTTCTTCTGCAAACTGCCCCAAACCCTGTTCTTCGTGGCTCTTGACGTGCAGGTGATCCGTGATGGCCGGACTCTCTATAATCGCAGCCTCAGAGCGGAGAACGTCAGTAAGTCTATTAAAAGAAATACTTGAAGAAAATACTGAGCAGAATGCAGGTACAGCCCTCCACACATTTAAAGGGATACTTCACCTCTGGGAAGATGAATGTGTTTTTAAAGGGTGATTTACTCACCCTCATGTTGTTCCAAACCTCTATGTGTTTATTTGTTCTGCTGAACACAAAGGAAGATATTTGGAAGAATGTTTTAATCAAACAGATCTCATTGACTACCATAGTAGGTTTGGAACAACATGAGGGCGAGTAAACACTGACAGAATTTTCATTTTTGGGTGAACTAATCCTTTAAAATGGGTCATTTATGTAGAAGAAATGTGAAATTATTTTTGAATTTGGAGCTTTCTAGACTGAGAAAAGCCAGAAAATGTATTTTTGGCTTATGTGGATGAAAGACTACAAATCCCAGAATGCACTTGCTTCGCTACCCTAGGAGGCCACGCCTACCGGTAACAGAGCGCAGTGGTTAAACAACAAGTCTAGGCTACTAGTGAGTCTCCGTGATGAGCCTGCCCGGGATTTCGAGACCGCCCAAAATGTCCGGGATTCGGCTTTTGCGTTCTACAGTCGCCATTCATCATGTTTACTGTGGCGAGCCGGACGCGGGAGAACGGCGCGAGGCCGGTGGCGTGAATACCGATGAGCGACGCCTGTGAGACGCACTGGTCTCGTATCTCTCACAGAATTTTCTTAGCGATGTTAAAACACACATCAACCGATCACTTGTTTAGCATTCATGTAAACACTACATTCAGATTCACTAATCGGATTGAATTCAGTTTGAATTTCAGATTGAAACAAAATCTGTGCATGTAAACAATGAATGGCGACTACAGAAAGCAAAAGCTGAATCCCGGACATCGACGGCCGGACATGTCCAAGTAAAAGAGGATGGTAACCCTTACTACTCAGCTTTCTCCACAGATCAAGAGCGTGCTAGCTTAGCTTCCAAAAAAAGATGGCCGACACTGTGTGTTCATTCTGTGAGTGAGATCCTTGAAGTATCCCTTTAAAGTCAACATGAAACAGAAGTTGTGATAGGCTTTTATTCACTATTATGATGTATATTCGAGTGAAACTGCTTCCTGAACAAGAAAAAATGTAGGGTGGGGCTTGATTTTGTCCATGTGGAATTAGTTGAATGGTCGTGGTTTGCTGTTGGTGGATCTCATATGAGTGACAGGTTTCCCCGCCCTCGCACCAGTAAACACATCATCAGAGACGAGATGTTGGAGGGAGCTATTTTGATTAAAGATCATTAGGGCACATGAATTAAAAAACAAAGATTTGATATCAAGATGAGATTGGATTTCATGCTGACTTGAAGACATTTTCCAATGGCTTTCCTTTCACAGTATTTGTAGATCCTCCCAGAAACCTGACGGTCACGAGCTCAGGGAAGGAAGGGCAGTTGAACGTGAGCTGGCTGCCTCCTCCGCTCAAACACATGGACGACAGTATGATATACGAGGTCAGATACGCAGTGGAGGGAAGTCACATGGGAAAGGTGTGTGTTCTAGTAGTGTTAGTGTAGTTTGAATAAGCCGAAGCATTGTGTTTCTCTGTGAAACTCAGCTGTGAGTTGTCTTTTAAAGGTGGAGGAGATGAAGGCGAGCACCATGCTGGTTTTGCGGGACTTGCAGTCCAGCACCAGATACAAGGTGTGGGTCCGTGTCAAACTCGACGGCGTCTCCTTCAAGAGCTACTGGAGTTCTTGGACCGATCCTGTGTTTGCAGACACGCTGCCAAGCGGTATGTGGATCCGAATGCTTTTCCAAAGTACAATCAACAAGTGAAACATATGAAAGCCCATTTACGTCACATAAAAAAAATCATGCTTTTGTTAATCATAATTATGACGGTCTCATAATTATGAGATGAAAAGGTGAAATTCTCATTCGCCTTCTAATCAGAACAGTGACAAAAAGTTTAAATAATGAAATATAAAGTCATAATTTTTACCTTTTTATCTCGTAATTTGGTTAATCTCATAATAAGCATTTCTTATGTCATAATTATGACTTAAAAGGTCAAAATTATGACATATTATGTATTAATTATGACTTATATTCACCAAAAGTGGAGGAAATTGGGCATTCTTCATCATAGATAAATATGAGGTCCAAATTAAAGGAGCAGTTCACTTTAAAAAAAAAAAAACTTTAGCTGATAATCTACTCACTCCCATGTCATCCAAGATGTCCATGTCATTCTTTCTTCAGTCGGAAAAAAAATCAAGGTTT
The DNA here is from genome assembly GCA_038021265.1 of Cyprinella venusta. Lineage (NCBI taxonomy): Eukaryota > Metazoa > Chordata > Actinopteri > Cypriniformes > Leuciscidae > Cyprinella > Cyprinella venusta. Next base: position 46,795,719 of record CM075863.1, read on the forward strand.
TTGATGAAAGCATTCCATGATTTTTCTCCATATAATGAACTTCAATCGGAACCAAAGCTCAAATGGTCGCCTTGCTCTGTTCTGTGATGAGTGTTCGTGACTCTCCTGTTCAAACTCGTTCATCAAAATGAACGAATCTTTTTTTGTGTCATTTGGTTGATTCAACGATGAAATGAACGAATTTCATTTTGATGAACGAGTTTTTTCTATTCTCTTTTCATGGTAATGCAACATGAAATACCACAAGAGCAATTTAACAAATCCAACAAACACAAAGTACATACCATGACAAAAAAGAACAGGAGTAGGATGAAGAAAAAAATCTTATAAACTCCTACCCCATTCCTATAGACAAGATTCACAAATTAGATGACCTCACCAACATGAAATGACAAACAGAAAAATTAAAGGAAAAAATATAGATACATACATATACGACTAGTCCAAACCAGATATAATCTACCTTCAATTATAACACATTTTTTCTCTTTGTCTATAATTATTATTAATATAATTACTATCTATTAATACTAATTCTGCTCACATTATACTAAATAAACAAAACCAACAAAGATGAAATAATGACAGATCCAACAACCAAAATAACACCGAAAGCATGATTATTGTAATAATTCTATTAGTTTTCACATTCCTCTTTATAGACTTTGAGTATCTTTTGTTTATAATTATTTTTAAATTGTAATATATTTGAACAACATTTTAGATCATTTTCTAGAATATTCCATCTTTTCACACCAGAGACTGAAACACACATTTGTTTGAGGGTATTTCCAGCAAATGGTTGTTTGAAGTCATTATTTCTTCTACTTGTCTCACTATTTATAGTGAAAAGGGTTTGCAGTCCATATGGTAACAGGCAGTGTTTAGCTTTGTGAACAACTAACAAAGTTTGTAAAGAAACCAAATCCTTCAATTTAAGTAGTCTTGACTCCAGAAACAGTCCTGTAGTATGTTCTCTGGGAGCAACTCCATGAATTATTCTCAAAGCCCTTTTTTGCAAAATAAATAAGGGCGCTAAATTTGTAAAGTAAGAATTCCCCCAAATCTCCAAACAATACATCAAATATGGCAAAATAAAAGAACAATGCAGACTTCGCATTGCCTTATAATTTAACATGAACTTTACTTTACTCATAACAGCAATGTTTCTACAAATTTTATTTCTTACATAAGCTATATGTGACTTCCATTTAAGTTTTTCATCAATGAGTACTCCTAATTTTGCTATATAGTATTGTATAAATTTGCTATATAGTATAAACATTATCTCCATACAATAGACATCAGTGTTTATATCCGAAACTATAAACATATATCCCAGTATTTCTGTGATGATTTTAATATTTGTTACAGAAATAATGATATGTTTGATATCTATACATGACCACTGCTCAGCACATGTCTCGGTGAGGGTTTATTAATGAGGAATCATTGTTTGTTTCTCTTCTTGTAACAGGCATGGATCCGCTGATCGTGTTGCTGGTGCTTTCCATCGGATTGATCCTCTGCCTCCTGTCTCTCACTGTGATTCTGTCCAACCACAAGTCAGTTCTCACAAATACACGCTTAAAGGGTTAGTTCACCCAAAAATGAAAATTATGCAATTAATGACTCGCCCTCAAAGCAGCGTCACTGAACGCGGATTGACAACAGAACCGGAAGACAATACAATGCTGAGTAAAGTCTTAGTTTTTGTTATTTTTTGGACCAAAATGTATTTTCGATGCTTCAAAACATTCTAACTAACCCACTGATGTCACATGGACTACTTTGATGATGTGTTTATTTCCTTTCTGGAGAAAGACAGTATATCGCACATACTGTACATGTTCAATGAAGCTCTCTAAAGGACTAAATCTAAAATATTTTAAACTGTGATCCGAAGATGAACGGAGGTCTTATGGGCTTGGGACGCCATGAGGGCGAGTCATTAATTGCATAATTTTCATTTTTGGTTGAACTAACCCTTTAATGAAAACATACAAATACCATATAGTTTTTACATCATGTTAATGTTTTATATAATGTATAAAATAATCACTTCAGAACTTCATTCACTAAGAAAACATCTAACTTTTTTTCAGAACAACCTTTGACAATCGGTTATTTCACATTAGCATCTGGGGACATTTTTCTACCCGATATAGTGAAGTACAGTAAATGGTAATGGTTACCAAGTACGGTTGCTTGAGTAGGTAATAGATATCGTAATGATCATCTCAGTGTCCACTGTAACAATGCAAACTCCACTTTCTACTATGAACGAGTGAATCATGAGTCGATTCTGTGCTCGTTACAGGTTTCTTCTGAAGAAACTGTGGCCTGACATCCCCACGCCTGAGCACAAGTTTCCAGGTCTCTTCACAGTCTACAAAGGGGATTTCAAGGTAATTCATGCATGTCTTCAATTGAATGTCACTGCATAGATGTATAATTTAACATGTTGTGACAAAATAAATGGTTTCCAAACTGAGATTGGGAAAAAGTGCCCCGATCAACCTGAACCAAACCCTATATAACTTTTCATTTACTCCTCTACCAGTTATTTCAATGGCAAAAAGTGTCCCAATCAACCTGAATTCACCCTTTGTTTTTGAAATTGATACTTTTATTCAGCAAGGATGCTTTAACTTGATCAAAAGTTTAACCGATACAACAAATTAATGTTTATTATCCATTTTTAGTCAATTCAGTGAAGGACAATGGGCCATTGAAGGGCACTTTAGGAAGGGGGCGCCATTTGTAGGGATGTTCAAAATGAAAGTGAACACCTGAATCCCTTCACAAAGGGAACTTCCACAAGTCCGTTAGTGAAGGGTACACACAACGGTCAAGTTAAAGAAGCAGTTTTATCTTTCATGGTCATATGACCCAGGGTGGAGAGTCCATTTTAAATCTAGAGAGAGTTTGAGTAAACAAAGTCAACACACATTGATGTCATGCATTTCATATTAAGCTTAAATCGGCTTTATAAGTAAGAAATTAGTTATGTTAGTTGGTGTTGAGTTGTTAATTTAAGTTAGTACACAGCTTTGTGGAATACTTGATTCTGATTGGTCAATCGCGCCTTCCACAGATAACACAGGTTCATCCGGGTCACTGAAGTCAGCAGCGCTATACGCTTGCTAGGAACGTTTTTTTTCTTGGTGGAAGTTTCGCATTTGGTGACCTAATAAAATATAAACTCAGTCGAATCAATATTTTGTGTAGTTATTTAATAATGCCATCCAGTATCTTGGACTCGCTCTCTCTCGTTTCATACGAACGCAGCTTCTGTCATTTAGTGACTGTTTTGTACACGGTTGGATTATAAAATACAAACAGGTACGATTTTAAAACAGTTTAATCTGAAATCAATATCTCGTATCCCCATAATTATTTATGTGGCGAAATGCCGTGTAATAAAACGTCCAGCCGGTTGTTATCTCAGTATAAACACATTCAGGTTGACCCTGTCGGGGGTTTATTCTGAGATGACGACTGACTGGATGTACATTATCCCTTAGGCCCGTAAAAATATTTTATCGGATGTTCCCTTCGTTTACACGGTGACCGCGTTTTTAGTGCTTAAAATGCAAAAAAGTGAAACCACCCTCCAGAGTGGAAATCTGAGGCTATGTTTACACGGAAACGATTCTGAAGAGAAAATGCAAAAGTGCGTTGTGTTATCACTTTTTATTCTGCGTTTAGACGAGCGTTTTGGGTGGGAAATCCGCGTGCAAATGGAGACGTAAAAGGGTGTGAAATTCAATGTAGTATGCACTACAGGCGGCTAGGAGTGCATACTACAACAACACCAAGTCCACGCGCCTGCTTACAACCTTCACTGTCAAGCAGACTTTTGCGTTTTTACCGTTTACACGGGAACGCGGCGGTGGAGCGTTTTTAAGATTTCCACTCTGGAGGTTGGTTTCACTTTTTTGCGTTTTTAAGCCTCAAAAACGCCGTCGCCGTGTAAACGAAAGGCACATCTGATAAAATATTTTTACGTTTTCACCTGCGAACGTTTTCGTGTAAACAGCGTCTTAAAAACGCTCCACCATCGCGTTCCCCTGTAAATGGTAAAAACGCAAAAGTCTGCTGGACAGTGAAGGTTGTACGCAGGCGCAGGGACTTGGTGTTGTTGTGTGGCAGTGCTCTACATCGCCACCTAGCTGCCTGGAGTGCATACTACATCAAATTTCACACTCTTTTTCGTCACCATATGCACGCGGATTTCCCACCCAAAACGCTTGTCTAAACGCAGAATAAAAAGTGATAACGCAACGCCACTTTTGCGTTTTCTCTTCAGGATCGTTTCCGTGTAAACGTAGCCTTAATTTAGAAACATAAAAATGTGTATTTATTCTCAGCAATTATATTAACAGCGATAATTAGAAATTCCTGTTGTAAGAACAGCAAATAGATGCCGTGCTGAATTGTCGCGTTAATATTCCAGGTGAAGATAATTAAGAAATTACATTGTCTTTCATTTTCCCCTTCGCCAAATTCCCTGTTCCCTCCAAAGTCCCGACTGCAAGGGCTCGTAGGAGCGAGTTGGGCATCACTTACGATTGAAATTCACCCAATTTTAGCTTTTGTCCTCCTGTCAAAAGCTGTATATGGGTAGGAAAAAAGCTGATTGGAACTGCGAAAATAACTGAAAAAAGGAGATCATTACTTGTAGTAGATGTTTAGTGACTAACTATCCTGTGTTTCCTCGGCCCTCAGGAGTGGATGAGCCAAAACAATGGGAGCGCGTGGGGAAGATCAGTCCATGTGTTCGCGGAGGAGCTTCCCTCGCCCGTGGAGGTTTTGTCCGAGGTTTCTCCGACGTCCCCGAAAGAAGAGAGAATACCAGCGGAGGCGGTAGAGGAGAGCGAGCACACGGATTCGGGATTAATGGGAGGGTGGCAAGAACCTCCTCACGCTCACTGGCTCATGGAGCAACTGAGGGCGCTTCAAGAAAACCCAGAATCTCTCTCCCAGTCTACGTTACTCCAGTCACATGACACCTACGTGGCTCTCAATCAGAACTCGCAGCATGTGGAAGAAGTTGCCGAGCGGCCGGTGGACGATGTCTTCGAGGAGACGTTACCGCTTCAGACGCTCTTTACCACCGAGGGAACGTCGTCCTCGTCATCGTCCGACCTCGGCTCGCTCCCGCAGAGCTCGGGTTCGGGAAGACTGTCCTCGCAATCCAGCTTCGAGTATCCCAACCACACGTGGCCCCCCAAAGGGCCTGGATACACCTACATGGCGGTCGCAGACTCGGGGGTTTCCATGGACTACAGCCCGATGTGCTCCAGCAGGATCGCGGAGCTCGGGAAACACGGGATCTACACCAATGAATACAAAAACGAGATTTTTGGCAGCAAGTGGCAATTCTCCAGTCAACATGTCGAATCTGGATACTGATACCTTACCTCAGGGTCTTACTGACTTCTGTTTGACGCATGATGTCGGAGGACATTTGAAAACACTAGGATGTTTCGGGAGAAAAGAACATATTCCATCAGAAATAAGCTAATATCATAGCATTACTATGGCAGCTGTTCATTAAATATTTGAGTACAGTGTATCACGTGCCACTAAAATACCAGTGGAGAGTTTCCATTTTTAATACAGTAATTGTGGCACTTTCCACAAATAGGCTTCACTATAGGCTAAATTTCAGCAATTTATTAGATAAGTTTCATATATCATGAAAATAGGACATTTTCAGAGCATCCAAAATCTGTACTATGAACTCTTAAATCATACATATTTTGAGCCCGTTGTCATCCCAAGGCGTCATATACGACACTTTTGCCAATGCGTAGACATCCAACACACGTCACCCTTTAGCGTTAATAACCGAAGCGTCTCATTTGACGCTGAAGGGTGTCATTTTTTTTTTACTTTGTTGTTTATTTTTGTTTTGTTTTGTTTCTTTTAATTTTAATTAATATTCCTTGTTTCATTGAGTAATAATTGTATTTTTTTATTTACATGTTCAAAATGTGCGTTGGATGTCTACGCTTAGGCAAAAATGTCGTATATGACGCCTTGGGATGAGAATGCCTTGATATTTTATATATACATACTAGGTTATATTGACTTTTTTGTATATTCAGAGTCAGACTGTATTCAGACTTCACCAAATGTTTGTAACAGGATTGCAAACTTTACATAAAATAAATGTAAAACAAATTACATATTTTACCCCCCTGAGCTTGATTATCTTAATTGATCATATTAAGCATCACATTTGAAACAATGATATAAATATAAACAAACAAACCTATTTTTTACCCTCTTTGTGGAAAGTGCCTGATTTGCAGCTCACATGTCATTCTGTTTTGGGTTTCTCGAGTCTAAATATGTCTTGTAAATTGTAAATGTATTATATATATGAATGTAAATACCTTTTTTTTTTTTACTGTTTTAGTGTTTAAGTTATAGTAATATGTTTATTTCGGATCTGTAAAACATTAAACCTAGAGTAGGACATTGAGTTATTTGAAGGATAATTCATCCATCCATCCATCCATCCATCCATCCTGCTTTATGTACCTAGATGCTGTGTTTGCATTTGGATAGTTCTTCTGGTGCATTCTGGGAATGCATGGTTGACCATTTCTCTTTGTTGACATTTGCAACACATTTGACTCTCCTATTGTGGCATTTCTGAGTGGAACAGCGTAAGGCAGGCCTAGGCAAATTTGGTCCTGGAGGGCCACTGTCCTTCAGAGTTTAGCTCCAACCCTAATTTAACACACCTGAGCAAGGCAATCAATGTTTTCAGGATAAGATAGATACAGGCAGGTGAAGTTTTTATCATAACTCTGCAGGACAGTGGCCCACCAGGACCGAAGTTGCCTATCCCTGGTGTAAGGTAACTGAAGCAGACAGACCCCGTTTACACGAAGGGAAAACGCAGATATTTCCTTACGGATTGGCCTCTCATTTACACGAAAAAACCGTTTTTATCACAGAAAACGATTATTTCTAAAAACTTCGGCCAAAGTGGAGATTTCTGTAAACGCCGGTTATGTTGTCGTGCGAACTGGGAGAAACCATGGCATAGGGAGAAACGGCGTTTTAGGTTCTCTCTTGTCGATTCTGATTGGCTTGCATGGCTTTATCCTTAACCCCTACACTGCCGCCAATAGGTTTGGCATAGTTTTGATGGCGCTCGACGGCGTATTTATGCGGGTGTGTGAACGAAGTTATTTTTGAAAACGAAGACGGGGAAAATATTCGTTTTTGCTAAATACCCGGCTTTGTGTAAACGTGGCCTAGATTAGATCGTGAACAGTGGGCGTTTGCAGTTGATAATGGGGGACTACACCCTTCCTGAAGCACCATGAGCAAACAACCAGCTTTGGTGACATTAACTGAAGGAAGAAAGCACTTTGTACTCAAAAAAATATTAGATATTTTTCAGTTCTGTTGAATAATATGCACTGGTGACTCGTTCACAACAAAACCAGGAACATGTATTTAGAAAGTCCATTTTGATTCAGTGTTTGTGATATGCAGTACGGTCAAATTACTGTATAGAAATCTTTTACTTTATAATAGCATTTTTTTGTGTGTGTGTTATTCTATTTTCTGTAATGTTAAACCAAATATGTTCAATTTGTAAACAATGAGTTAACCAAGATGAATTGTTAATATGCAGTATAAAAACAACACTTTTAAAAAGAAAGGCCCTAAAAGTGTTTTTTTTTTTTTACTGTGATGCAACTTTAAACAGTTCTTTAAAAAACATTTTAATAATCTAAAGAGCCTTTATTCAGTTAAAAGATTACATTTATGTTTGCCACTGAGTAACCTCAATTTTTTTATGAGTGTAGATAAAAAGTTATTTCAGACTCATTCTTTTCACATGCAGTCCTGTCTATACATTGTTACGGCCACTGGGTGTTGTTTTATTTGATTATAACATTGGCAATAAGATTGAAAGCCTATAATCACTTTCTAAATAACTGTTTGTCTTCCACTTTTTCTATCAGCAATAAAGCTCCTATTTTTTCAAGAATGAAAAGAAATGTTATTTGTTGCGTAAACCCACGGGATCGCTTCCATTTCAGCAAAGACTTCTCATCTACACACTTGTTATGTATTTTCTGTTCTCCATCTAAATTAATGTATTTAATGGGATAGCCAAAACTTAAATATGTGATATGTGTAACACATAACATACTTTGAAGAATGTTGGTCACCAAACCATTTTGGTGACCATTGGCTTCCATTGTATGGGGAAAAATAATATTGAGACTTTGATAACACTGAAAATCATTTTCTTTTATGTTCAACAGAAGAAAGAAGGGTTTGTAACAGGGGTGAGTAAATTATTTTTATGTGAACTATCTATTTAATTGTTGGCCCAAATTTCTTCAAGAAACTGGAGTTTGTTTTTTAATCAACTCTTACTTTTTTAGAGCATTTGCAGATAATTAAATGCTTGACAAAAAGTGAGTAACAGTTAGTAACTCATGTTAAATTAGGGGAGAAAGGGTCAAATAGACGGATTTTGGTTAGTCCTACGTATCTATCTATCTATCTATCTATCTATCTATCTATCTATCTATCTATCTATCTATCTATCTATCTATCTATCTATCTATCTATCTATCTGTCTATCTATCTATCTATCTATCTATCTATCTATCTATCTATCTATCTATCTATCTATCTATATATATATGTGTGTGTGTGTGTGTGTGTGTGTGTGTGGATACGTAGGATATAACGTGTATAGAATAGACATGCATAAATCCTGTAGCAGAGTTAGGATAGAGATTAGAAAATGGTTGTTTATTACATTATATATATATATATTTATATATATAGGATAGAGATTAGAAAATGGTTGTTTATTACATTATATATATATATATATATATATATATATATATATATATATATATATATATTTAATGTAAACAACTGTTCTCTAATTGGTCTTTCAGGTTTCAGTTAATACAAGAGTTTTTATCAATTTAAAATAAAAAATATTTTTTATTAAAATAAACAGTTGGCATTCAACAAATAACTGTTTATTTGTTTCATACTTTAGAAAACTTTACACATTCAAATGCAATTTCTACATTGTCAATACTTTATAAATTCTGAAAGTATAGTTCAATATCTGTATTTAGTCAAAATTTATATCACTTTGTCAAATTTACACTAAAGTAAACACTAACATTCCTATAAAGCAAGTATAGCTGGTCGAACTGAGAAATAAAAATTGGTTATATTGTAATATGAACATTTATTTGCTCTCATTTCCCTGTTTGCTCTTGTCCCGCTGGTCCAGAATCTGCTGTTCCTCACCGACGACTGGACGAAACTCCAGAACCCCTCCTGCCTGCAGCCCCACGTGCCACTGCTGTCCCTGATGGGCCGACGAAGGACACGTGTCTGACAGATACACCCGCCACTCATTCTGCCCCGCCATTTCCTTAAAGGTGCACCTCACCTGCAGGTAACGGTCCAGAATAGAGAGGAGTAGATCAGGGACTTCACTGTCCCGACTGCCTTCACACTCACTCTGAAAGGACAGGATGACCCTGCACAGGCCCTGGCCGTCCGCTCTATTCTGCAGGATCTGCGTGAGAAAAGCAGCGGTGTCGTGCAGGAGGGCCGCCACGCGAGCCACAGGGCCCGGGTCGTCCTGCAGCGGCCCTTGCAAATACCTCTCCAGATCGTCCGCGATGATCAGGGATGGGGGAGACGCGGCATCGGACGCCAGCTCGTGAAGAGACGCCACATCCTCAACCAGCTCCTCCAAAGTCTTCACATACACAAACTTCACATTCTGGAAGAGAAGATGCATGAAAACACATTATATTTGGTAGACATTTGTATTATTAATTATTTAAACATTGTGAAGACTTTGAATTAAAGGAGTAGTTCACTTTTGAAAAAACTTTTGCTGATAATTTACTCACCCCCCATGTCATCCAAGTCAAGATGTCCATGTCTTTCTTTCTTCAGTCGAAAAGAAATTAAGGCTTTTAAAACATTCCAGGATTTTTCTCCATATAATGAATTTCAGTGGGTGCTAAACGGTTCAAGATTAAACTGAACAAATCTTTTTTCGAGTCATTTGGTTCATTCAACGAACAGAATGACTCGAAAAAAGATTTGTTCATTTTGATGAACGAGTTTGAACAGGAGAGTCGCGAACGCGCATCAACTGAGCAGAGCAAGGTGAGCATTTGAGCTTATAAAACTTAAACTTTGATATTTATTTTTTAAATGGCCGATCGTTTCACTAGATAAGACCCTTATTCATCGTCTGGTGTCGTTTAAAGCCCTTTAAAGCTGCACTGAAACTCTCATTTGGACCTTGAACCGTTTGGACCCCATTGAAGTCCATTATATGAGAAAAATCCTGGAATGTTTTTATCAAAAACCTTCATTTCTTTTCGACTGAATAAATAAAGACATTGACATCTTGGTTGACATCATGGGGGTGAGTAAATTATCAGCAAAAGTTTTTTTTTTTTAATGAACTATTCCTTTAATCTTGTCGCTCATTATTATTACCTTCAAACTGTCTAGTTTTAGTCCAGGCACTGAAGCCCTCAGAGAAACAGGTAGAGACTGAAAAGGGGTCTGTGTGAAAAACAGCACTTTGAGCCCCAGATCTGAGGCAGCAGTCACGGCGGACAGGAATAACACAGATCTCCTGATGTTGACGTCCCCGAGCACTAACGTGTTGCCTTCTACATGAGGGGGAAATACCAAATCACTCGCTCCAGTTCCTGGTGCAAACCGTCTGAAAACGACTCCCAAAATATCAGCCATATCAGTAAAATGACTGCTATTAACATTTATTAATTTGAAGATAAAAGTATGACTCGTTTTCTACAACAGCAACTACGTGAAGACAACATGCATCATCTACTCCCGCGAATTTGACGTTCCTCTACCTTTTGTTGGAACGACGCATCTGATTGGCTGACATAAAAGAGCGCTCACGGTTGATTGGTCAAACCAATGTGTCAAATCAAATAGAAATTAAAATATCTTTGCCTTAATTTCGAAAAAATATATTTTATCGTAAATAACACACATGATTCATCTAAAAAATAATAATATAATTAAAAAACGAACTAAAATAAAAAAACGGAATAAAATAAAATGAAAAAAAAAAATCCACTTCCTTTAAGCCTACACACAGCACTTCCCTTTAAGACAAAACATAACAACCCAACAGCTGATACAAAACATGGCGGCGGTAAACACCGACTCGAAAGCCACCGGAGAGCAGATTAAAGCCATTTTGCGCCGCTGCAGGGGTCGCCCCCGGCTGACGGACGCGGACCGGGCGCAGCGGCGGCTGGAATCGCGGAAGAAGTACGACGTGCGGCGCGTTTATCTGGGAGAAGCACACCAGGTGTGGAGCGAGCTGCGCCGGCGCACGAGCCTGAGCGACGCGGGGCTCGCGGAGTATTTAATCCTGCTCAATTCGGCATATGGAGAAAAATACCAGCAGAAATACGGAAGGTGGGTACTCAGAGTTGATAAGTGACCCATAAAAGCCATATTTGATCATCCAACACTCAAAATCAATAAGTTGGTTAAAGGTAGCATTGCAATTCAGCTGGCTGTCCAATAAATTCATTCATTCGTTCATGCATGTGTGGGCTGTAACTTGTGCACATCTACTACTCTTGTCTGATACTGCTGTATCTTCCTTTGTCAACCTGAATCTGCCATTGATTATGATCTACATGTATTTCTCCAAACTAAAAAGGACCCAGCAGTCAGTGTAATGTTATTTATTGACATGTTTTCCTGGAAAAATACAATACTCTACTATATGGTATACTACAATACTATAGTATAGTATGCTATACGTGGAAATCTGTACTATAATAGTACCATTGTAGCGTCTTGAAGCAACTTAGAGTATGATGCAAACAAGTGGTAACGTAAATTGACATGAATATGGTTATAATTTAGTACACATTTCCATATGCATTACTTATACTCGTATGAATGCATGCCACAATGCAATGTGCTTGACTCTGCCTTTCATTTCTGCTGTTATGAATGAGTTTGATTGACTTGTGTAAAACAAAAAGAGATATTTAGTAGAAAAGGTAAGCTATTTTCAATACAATGAAAGTAGATGGGAACCAGAGACAGCCATGGTCACTGGTTAGGTTGAACCTTCATGTAGTTTTTCTCTTTAACATGGATGGTGTAAACATGTCTCGTGTGTTCTGTTGGACAGGAGGAAATCCATTCCTGAACAATGCAGCGGTCACAGGAAAGGTGAGCAATATTTATATACAGTATATCAGTTTCATCTAATGAAATGAAAATCTATTTATTGAAATTTAAAATTTATTAAAGTATTATTTTAAAAGATTTTGTAGGCAATAAGCATATTGTGTAGTTATTGTTTGGAGCCTTGAAGTCAATAATTGAAAATAATACCAAGACGCATGCAAATTTGTGCAAACGCATGCAAAAACAAGAGAGAACCAATGAAATATTCATGGTTATGTTGGAGTTGATGGATGTTTTTTCCTGTGAGCTTTTTGCAGAGTAAAATTAGAAAAAAATCTTTTTTTTTTCACTGATTTTTTTTTTTTACTTTTTATAAACATTTTTTTACAAATGTAGTTTGCCTTTTTTGCCAAATAATTTTGTCAGATAATTAACCTTAACCACGTTAAGTGTTTTGTACTTCCCTCATATATTTGAAATATTTAAAAATATAAAATATTTTTCTAATTATTTTGATTGTTGAATCAATCTTGTAAGGTCTTTAAAAACCCAATTCCTATCCAATCTTTTGGACACTATATGCTACCATTTAAATTTTTGGGCTTGGTATGATTTTAAATAATTAAAAAAATACAATCAAATTGTAAAATATTATTACAATTTAAACTGCCTGTTTTCTGTTTGAATATATTGTAAATGTAATTTATCCTATGATGGTAAAGCTGGATTTTCAGCATTTTCAGTGTCACACATGGTCCTTCATAAATCATTCTGATATGATGATTTGATGATCAAGAAACATTTCTGCTTATTATAACACACACACACACACACACACACACACACACACACACACACATACATACATACACACACACACACATATATATATATATATATATATATATTTCTTATTATTCATAACATTTATGCTTAATATTTTTGTGGAAATCAAGATACATTTTATCAGGAATCTTTAATGAATAGAAAGTTCAAAAGCATTTATTTTAAATAAAAACTTTGACTGTCTTTACTTCTTTACTGTCACATTTGGTTGATTTAATGCGTCCTTTCTGAATACAAGTATGAATTTATTTTTTAAGGAGAAGTAGTGTTTAGTCTCTGCGAGCGAGTAAGATGAGACTGTTTCTCCTCTCAGGGAAGAAGGTGTCGGCCACCAGCCTGCAGGACGTGGTGAGCTGGTACCAGTGCCACTGCCAGTCCTGCCCGCATGAGCCTGAGCTGCAGGCGCTGGAGCCCACTCTGGGGTTATCTACGTCTGCACTGTGGCAGTGTGAGGCGGGTCACTCGTTTGTGCAGTGCCTCCCCTGGCCAGCAGGGGGAGAGTCTGAGTCAGACCTGGAGGACAGTGTGATGGAGAAGGATGAGGAGAACAGGCCTCCAGAGAAGAAAGCTGCCGACACTGAGAGAGGGAGACTACAAGATCACCGGCAGCTGCAGGGTATGGGCACCTAAAACTGAGAAAAAAGGGTTTGGGAACATACTGAAACCAGTCAAACCACCTAGATGTGAAATACGGAAGATTTTAAGGTTCATATTTCAATAATGTAACTACATATTCTCATGTTCACTGTTCTCTAATGACAGTAAAAGGAGTAGTTCACTTTTTAAAAAAACTTTTGCTGATAATTTACTCACCCCCATGTCATCCAAGATGTCCACGTCTTTCTATCTTCAGTCGAAAAGAAATTAAGGTTTTTGATGAAAACATTCTAGGATTTTTCTCCATATAATGGACTTCAATGGGAACCAAACGGTTCAAGGTCCAAATGAGCGTTTCAGTGCAGCTTCAAAGGGCTTTAAACGATTCCAGACGATGAATAAGGGTCTTATCAAGCAAAACGATCGCTCATTTAATAAATAAATAACAAAGTTTAAGTTTTATAAGCTCAAATGCTCGCCTTGCTCTGTTCTGTGATGCGCGTTCGTGACTCTCCTGTTCGAACTCGTTCATCAAAAATGAACGAATCTTTTTTTCGAGTCGTTTTGTTCATTTCGTTCGTTGAATGAACCAAATGACTCGAAAAAAGATTTGTTCGTTTTGATGAATCATTTGTATCGTCTGGTATAGCCCTTTTGAAGCTGCACTGAAACTGTCTTTTGGACCTTGAACCGTTTGGTTCCCATTGAAGTCCATTATATGGAGAAAAATCCTGGAATGTTTTCATCAAAAACCTTCATTTCTTTCCAACTGAAAAAAAAGACATGGACATCTTGGATGACATGGGGGTGGATAAATTATCATAAAAAGTTTTTTTAAAAGTGACTCTTTTAATGGTCACATGGAAATTAACAGATAAAATATTTGATATTTCTTAATTCTATTTACTCATAATGCTGTAAACTTGGGAGTGTGTGAAAGTATGCAACCAAGTCAACCAAGCACACATACTGTAATTGAGTTCCTGTTTAACTTATCCATAGAAAACCATGATTTACAGACAAAACGTTATGATATAATTTGGTCTTATGTGAATGTATTTGCATGTGTGATGTCACAGGTCATCCAATATCAAAACGAGCTTTCTCTGGAGCTTGATTAAATGCATATTCTGTTTATAATGAGGATGATGTTTTAAACTGAGACTCGATGGATGTTTTTTATTATTTAATAAACTCACAAAACCCCCATTGTGTCATTTTGGATTTAACAGTGAACAATGAATCTCTTCTTAATCTCAATCAGATGCAGTCAATGAGTTGGAAGACGATGATGAACATGCATCCCAAATGACATGCACATCCCTCGGTGATCTCCCAGGATCCCCTGCGGCCCACAGCAGTCCTCCCGCCTCGGAGCACTGTCTGGGAGACCAGGCCGTGTGGGAGATGGAGGTGCTCATGAACCGAGAAGCCGATGGAAAAGCCTCGGATCGGGATGCGGCGAGAGAGGCTGACCCTGTCACGGAGCAGGCGGACCATTCGGGAACGTTAGAAAATGAGGGAAAAGGTGGAGGGGGCTCGGAGGAGAGGTATGAATGCATGGTTGTCACGGCGCCCTTGACGGACGGACGGGAGAGGGAGGATGGAGACGATGGTTCTGGAAAAGGTGCGGAAGAGTCGTTGACGGCCGCCTCGGCACAGAGCGAACTATTCGAGCGGCAGGATCTGCAGACGGTGATGGGCGAGTGTGAGCTCCCGGACCAGCACTCCACACTGGAAGGATCTCAAGTAGGTCAAAGGGCTCACAACAGACCCACTAGGGCAGTGGTTCGTGGCCAAATGGGGGCCTCAGCAAACCATCATGTTCGGAGGTTGACTTAATACAATTTATATTAAAGAAATATAAAAAAAAATTATATTTTTGTCTGAGGTCAACTTATGACGTTCGCTTTTGCATTCAAAAAACATCAAAATGAATTAGTAATAGGCTATTTTGCACCCTAGCTTTGAGCCTAGCTGAAAAACACTTGGTTTTTATGGGCATCTCGCACTGAAGACTTGGAAGTAAACGCCCACTATATACTTTATATTGGGGGGGCTTTGAGTCAAAAAGATTGAGAATCACTGCACAATGGGATCATAAGATGACTTAAAATTAAGTCTTAAAAAAAATAATTTAATTAAAAAAATATTTAATTTAAAAATTATTTAAAATAGGACAGAATATGCTTTAAAAAAAAGAGTAAAAAAAACGCTTTAATCGCAAACAACTATAAAAGTAATTTTAAAGTGTAAATGTTGAAGAGCATTCAGTTATTGAATTCTTATTCTGGATATTTTTTTCAATAATTTTTCTTAATGACTTATTATAAATATAATATATATTATTTATATATAAAAATATTTTATAAATTGATTTGAATGTTTATTTCTGTTTTTTTTTAATTATTAAAAATTACAAAAGTAGTAATACCTTTTTTTTATATAGTTCTTGTAGTTCCTTCTGATTTAAATGTAAAAAATATTTTCCAGTATCTTTTATGTAATACATAAATTGCACTTATAAAATGAGTAAAACAGGCTAAACTGTACCTTCAATTTTTAATGTGATTATATATATATATATATATATATATATATATATATATATATATATATATATATATATATCCATCCATCTGACCAATCAGAGCAAAATATCTCTCAGAAAGAAGGGGTTTAGACTTTAATTGAACCATTTCAGACACCGTGAGAAAAGAGGTGATGCTGCATTGTATATTATAAGAAAATGAAAGTGTTGTTTGATCTTGGATGCATGTAAACCTATTGTAGAAGAACTCCAAAATATAATATGGAACCTTTAAAACCATCCGGTCCTCTTCGTTTAGGGTCCCGGGTCACACTTGGCTTCTTACCAGTCAAAAGAGGCTGAAGCCTTGAAATATTTACTTTTTTTCCCCAGGAAAACCAATGTAATATGTTTTTGAGCAATAACATTTTTTAATTATTATTGTTTAAAATTTTTAAAGGTTTCTTTTTTTTTTTTAATTAAAATAGAGTGCAGGCCTATTTTGAAAAAATGTTGAAGTGAGAAAAGCGCCATCCAGTGGCACACGTGTGTAATGTCGTGTAACCGCCTGTAGGCTACTATACAGTAGCGCCCTATATAAATACATAGAGAGGGTTTTTGATTTACATTGTTTTTTTAAGACATTATTTCTCCATTTTATTCTTTTTTTATTTAGATTTATATTTAGAAGTTCTAAAAGACTACTTTTTTTCCAATTAATTGCCTATTTTTGACAGCAAAGGAGCTTTTTTTAAAAAGTGCGGCTTTTTTTACGACACTTTAGCATATCCGAATCATGTACATGTTTTTTTTTGTTTACATAGCTAATAAAACAAAAGTGATCAAGTGTCATCCCATTCTGATAAAGCAAAAAAAACCCTCAGAAAATATGTCTTTTTTTTCAACTGCATGTTGTTGCCAAAACAATTTTTTTTTGTTTTTGTTTTTTTTTTAAACTTTTTTAACAGTTTTTTTTTTAATTGTTGACGTATGACTTTTTCCCCCTGCCATACACAATGCGATTTTTGCAATGGACTTTTTTCCCATGAATTTGGACTCACTTCTTAGACTTTGATGACCTCTTTGAATGACTTCACCTCAACTCTATTTCTCCCTCCCGCAGCTGATCATAATTACAGGTCCCAGTTACGAGGCTCTGACGTCCGAAGGCATTCAGCTGAACGTGGGCAGCGGTGATGTCGAGGAGGTCACATGTACTCTGATCGGAGATATGTCGTATAATCAGATGTGCCAGTCAGAAGCAACGACACATCCGAACATCGACTCAGGTTTCTGTCCAATCGTGTTCATCAGCCGCTGATCTGTCCTGTATTTCAGCTCTTAAACCTGACTCACAAGACAATCATTGTGTTCTAGCAATGTGTGTGTTTCCAAACAGTTTAACTACTTCCTTATGAGTTCAGTGTCAGTTTAACCAGTGTGAGTAATATAAGCTATTTTAAGGGTTTTAATCTTTAAAATAGCAATAATATCTGTTGATGTGTACTGGTTTCAGATCTGGGAGAGAAGCAGTTGTTAGATCCCGGTGAAGAAACACACTGTTCGAAGAAGCTTCAGCAATCTCTCAGTAGGTTAGTCATGTCTTGGCACTGTAGTCACTATTAAAACATACATACACAACATTTTTTTTTCCTCTAATCAGTAAGATCTTTAAGATATGAAGATATTAAAAGGTATAGAAGCAGACTTTTCTTAAATATTGATAATACTAATACGTGTATCTCAAGCAGCAAGAACACCATTAATGTTTTTATTGTATTTTTGATCAAAGAAATACAGCCTTGATGAGCATAAAATCAGAAACATTAAAAATAATAGTTTTGAATGGCAGTGCATATTGACTCCACACATTGGATTTAGTCCTGATTTCATAATTTTGTACACGCCTTAACCGTTATAGTTACGCCTTTGTTCACATGCCTAATTTCCAAGAATTTAAACAACTCCTTGTAATAAGAAATTATGTGAAGGGAGTCTTCAGCATTTTATTGTTGGGTTGGGTTCATACATGACACATTTTAATACACCTCTAACCTAAAAATATGGATATTGACTAGCTTATTAGAAGACATGGCCATTATCCTTCTTTTGACAGTAAACAATACTCATTATAATCATTGTTAAGGTATTAAAATATCAAAGAGTGTGCTTTATTATTTACCAGCGGACTGCAAGCTCCTCATAAATGTTATGGCTCGACGTGTTTCATGCGTTAATCTGGACATGTTTGAAACCACTGTTTTCATTTGTCAAGTTTCTAGTCCACACTTTAAAGATGCATATGTTAATGTGTATGCGTAAAATCTAATAAAAGCTTAGTGACACGATGATTGAGAGAGCAGACATGATGAAGCTCCATGTCCAGTATGACGTGACGCTTATATAAGGAGTAGTTCACTTTTAATAAAAACTTTTGCTGATAATTTACTCACCCCCATGTCATCCAAGATGTCCATGTCTTTCTATCTTCAGTCGAAAATAAATTAAGGTTTTTGATGAAAACATTCCAGGATTTTTCTCCATATAATGGACTTCAATGGGAACCAAACGGTTCAAGGTCCAAAAGACAGTTTCAATACAAACTGCAAACTGTTCAAAGGGCTTTAAACGATTCCAGATGATGAATAAGGGTCTTATCAAGCGAAACGATCGCTCATTTAATAAATAAATAACACAGTTTAAGTTTTATAAGCTCAAATGCTCGCCTTGCTCTGTTCTGTGATGCGGGTTCGTGACTTTCCTGTTCGAATGAATCAAATGACATGAAAAAGAGCAAGGTGACCATTTGAGCTCATAAAACTTAAACTTTGTTGTCTTTTTTAAATGAGTTATCGTTTCGCTTGATAAGACCCTTATTCATCGTCTGCAATCGTTTAAAGCCCTTTGTACAGTTTGCACTGAAACTGTCTTTTGGACCTTGAACCGTTTGGTGCCCAGTAAAGTCCATTATATGGAGAAAATCCTGGAATGTTTTCATCAAAATGAACGAATGTTTTCCTGAGTCAATTCTTTCATTTCGTTCGTTGAATGAACCAAATGACACAAAAAAAGATTCGTTCATTTTGATCAACAAGTTCGAACAGGAGAGTCAGGAACGCTCATCACAGAACAGAGCAAGGCGACCATTTGAGCTTATAAAACTTAAACTTTGTTATTTATTTTTTAAATGAGTGATCGTTTTGAGAGATAAGACCCTTATTCATCATCTAGAATCATTTAAAGCCCTTTGAACAGTTTGCAGTTTGCACTGAAACTGTCTTTTGGACCTTGAACTGTTTGGTTCCCATTGAAGTCCATTATATGGATTTTCTCCTGGAATGTTTTCATCAAAAACCTTAATTTCTTTTCGACCGAAGAAAGAAAGACATGGACATCTTGGATGACATGGGGGTGAGTAAATTATCAGCAAAATTTTTTTTTTTTGTTTGTTTTTTTTAAAGTGAACTACTCCTTCAACTCAAACTCAATTGCCCTCATGTTTTGCCACTGGACAATTGCGAGTAACCTTCGCAGGAATGCAATATGAAGATGGTACAAAAGTAACGTATCTTTAGCAACAGCACTGGGAAAATAAATAGCATATACTGTTGATGTCAATGGGTAAAATATGCATCATATGACAAAACAAGTTATTGTTATCAAATGTTGCACTTACAGGAGCATAGTCTGGGGGTTGCCTTTTTGTCCTCACCTCTCCTCATGTCATGCTGTGTTTTCTCACTTCCCTGTCTTCCTGTCCTGTCTACCCCTTGTCATATCGTATATATGTTTGTATGGGCAGGTTGATGGCTAATTTCACTTGTACTTGTGACTAAGTGACAATAAAGGGTTTACTTACTTACTTAAAGACTTTCAAATCAGTTTCACGAATAAGGCGTTTTCAGATCTATTCACTTGCGAGAGCGTCTTCAAACAGCTCAGTTTTCGTCATGGTGTGAGTGGAAGCCCGAAACTTGAGAAAAATATGCATTTTCAAATGTAGACACAGCCATAATGTCATGCTCTATGATATGAATTGAACCGTATCTGTATCAAGTGTTTGAAATGTGATTTGATGTCATGTGTGTTTGTGTGTCAGGTCCAAGAGGAGCCGGCGGGGTCCAGTAATCGAGGCAGACGGCATGCTGAAGATGTTCCACTGTCCGTATGAAGGCTGCAGTCAGGTGTACGTGGCCATTAGCAGTTTCCAGGTGAGCTCGTGTGTCTCTAGAAAATCCCAATGCCACAACGCAAACAGATACAAATAGACACTGGAAATGATATACCCTGTGAAATGCATTGATGTAAACCTGCTTTGTCGGTTTTATTGTTCATCACAAAGGAGACTCTCTAATTGTTCAGTGGACCTTAGCAACAGGAAATACAATACACTTTCCTTTCGCACAGGACGGGTTAAATATTGTGGACGCTGGGGTGTAATTCTGCTAAATATTTATTGAGATTGTTAATGTTTGGCACATCAGATTAATCGCATTGATAATAAATGCATATTTCAAATGTGGGTCAGCATTGTGTTGGATGAGCAGCATTTGTAAAGTACTGGGAAAAAATCACACTTTCTGCTTCTGGCTGCAAGATAGATCATGATTTCAATTGTTTTTCTGATCCACGTCGGACAGAATCATGTGAACCTGGTGCACAGGAAGGGCCGGACCAAAGTCTGTCCTCACCCAGGCTGCGGGAAGAAGTTTTATCTGTCCAACCATCTTCATCGGCACATGATCATACACTCAGGTACAGGCATCGGGTATCATTTGTGCTTGTGATGCTCTTTACTCTGTTAATCCCTAAACTAACTCCTATAATTGTTCACGTCTTATAATGAGATAACTAAAGTTCGTATGTGCAGTTTGTCCTCTTCAATTTACTTACTAGTATTGGTTATTTATATTCTCTTGTAGTTTAAGTTTAGGTGTAGTGATTTCTATTTGTAGTTTTTCAGTATATTTAGCTTTAGGGTATGTTTACACGACTACGATGTAGTTAAAACGGGAAAAGGTTTTCGTTTGTGTTTTTGAGTACAGATGACAATATTGTCACAACGATGACATGGATCCGAGAAAAGGACTAAAAATGCTGCAATATTCATGCCAGGCCAGTAGATGGCGATGTGACTTTGTAAAGAATCGCCTATAGACTGAACACGTGATCCATATGCGCAATGCACATGCACGACGTCACCATTTTCACAGATTCACGTTTTAGTATTGTACATGGGGACATTAATGCATTCGTTTTCAAAAACTTGCACTTTGAAACCCGTTTTCAAAAGTTTGCGAAGTTTTCAGGCCCCCAAAACACCATTGTCGTGTAAATGAACGGCCAAAACACACAAAGTTTTCCATTTTTAGTGATGTAAATGGCCTCTTAGTATGGCTGTCAAAGTTAACTGATATTTGTTTTTAAATCTGATTGGTCTTATTTTTAACTTTTTTTTAAGCCGAATAAGCTTGCGTGAACTTCTTTTCTCTCAAACACTGAGGTGCATAAGCTCGGATCAATGAGGCTACGGTCAGTCAGAGCCAAAACTAACTAAAAAGCAAACAAGTGGACGAAAGATTGAATCAATAAGATATCATAACAAGAGATTAATAATCAATTTAAAAGGTGGTGGTGATGGTGCAATGGATAAGACACATGCCTTTGATGTGAGAGACCCGGGTTATAATCCACTGTGAGACACCAATGTGTCCCTGAGCAAGACACTTAACCCCTAGTTGCTCCAGAGGTGTGCGACCTCTGACATATATAGCAATTGTAAGTCACTTTGGATAAAAGCGTCAGCTAAATGAATAAATTTAAAGGGATACTCCACTCTTTTTGGAAATAGGCTCATTTTACCACTCCCCCAGAGTTAAACAGTTGAGTTTTACCATTTTCGAATGTATTCAGCTGATTTTTTTTTGATATTTAGAAGAATATCAGTAACCAGACAGTTTCTGGTCTCATTGACTTCAATAGTATATATTTTTTTCCTACTATGGAAGTCAATGAGACCAGAAACTGTCTGGTTACTGATATTCTTCTAAATATCAGAAAATCGGCTGAATGGATTCGAAAACGGTAAAACTCAACTGTTTAACTCTGAGGGAGTGGTAAAATGAGCCTATTTCCAAAAAAAGTGTAGTATCCCGTTAAATGTAAAAGGCGGGTCATTTTTGACCCTTAAGACTAAATTAGGTAAAGGATTATCAACACAGCAAAGAGGTTAAATAGATCAACTATGATATTTATCAGTAATCAAAAACATATTTACGTTCTTTCGTGCAGGTGTAAGAGACTTTATCTGTGAGACTTGCGGAAAGTCGTTCAAACGCAAGAATCATCTAGAGGTGCACAGACGAACACACACGGGAGAAACGCCGTTACAGTGAGTTCACAGAAAGAACTGATTCATATAGTAATTCACCTTTAAAAAAAACTTTGCTGATAATTTACTCACCCCCATGTCATCCAAGATGTCCATGTCTTTCTTTCTTCAGTGGGAAAGAAATTAAGGATTTTGATGAAAGCATTCCAGGATTTTTCTCCATATAATGGACTTCAATGGGAACCAAACGGTTCAAGGTCCAAAAGACAGTTTCAGTGCAAACTGCAAACTGTTCAAAGGGCTTTAAACGACTCCAGACAATGAATAAGGGTCTTATCAAGCAAAACGATCGCTCATTTAAAAAATAAATAGCAAAGTTTAAGTTTTATAAGCTCAAATGGTTTCCTTGCTCTGTTCTGTGATGCGCGTTCGTGACTCTCCAGTTCGAACTCGTCCATCAAAATGAACAAATCTTTTGAACAAAGAGTCAATTCGTTCACTTCGTTTCGCTTGATAAGACCCTTATTCATCGTCTGGAATCGTTTAAAGCCCTTTGAACAGTTTGCAGTTTGCACTGAAACTCTCATTTGGACCTTGAACCATTTGGTTCCCATTGAAGTCCATTATATGGAGAAAAATCCTGGAATGTTTTCATCAAAAACCTTAATTTGTTTTCGACTGAAGAAAGAAAGACATGGACATCTTGGATGACATGGGGGTGAGTAAATTATCAGCAAAAGTTTTTATTAAAAGTGAACTACTCCTTATATAAGCGTCACGTCATACTGGACATGGACTTACAAGGAAGTGTTTTTACTCAAACCTGTTCCTACAGATGCGAGATATGTGGGTACCAGTGTCGACAGCGAGCGTCGCTCAACTGGCACATGAGGAAACACACGTCTGAAGCCCACTTCAACTACACGTGCGAACACTGCGGCAAACGCTTCGAGAAACTCGACAGCGTCAAGTTCCACAAACTCAAGAGCCATCCAGACAAACAGTCGACCTGAGAGAGAAAAAACTCATTCGTATGTGCAGAAGATTTAAAAAAATCAGGACTTGCTTGATTAATAATCGAATAGAGGACAAATGGACCAACAAAACACAGAGACATTGATCGAGAGAATCAAAACAATGTTTTCTAATCTGTCGAAAGTGTATTTCTCTTTCCCGTGCTGGACACAGGAAAACAAAACTACTTCTGCTGACACTGCATGGACAAACATATCAACGTTTACAGCTGTTTTTTGTTTTTCTTAATCATACAATCACAGTGATATAATTAACCTCCGTCTGTTTCATAAAACCCTTTATTTTACATCATCTTGTCCAATCCACATTTTGAAAGACTTTTGTAAGGAAATAGCCTGAAATATTCCTAGTCATGTTATTATATTAGGGCTGGGAAACAATTAATCGCATCCAAAATAAAAGTTTGTGTTTACATAATATATGCGTGTGTAGTGTGTATAATTATTTTGTATATATAAATACACACACATGCATGTAAACGTTTAAGAAATATTTGCATGTATGTACTTTATATATATTTATTTATACAAAATTAATATTATACATAAATATAAATATTTGATATAACACATATATACATGCATATGTGTGTAATTATATATACGAAATAATTATACACACTACACACGCATATATTATGTAAACACAAACTTTTATTTTGGGTGCGATTAATCGTTTTCCAGCCCTATATTATATATCATCATATATTTTAACAGAACAATTAAGATACAATGGGTCTTCGACGGTTGTGCAGTGTTAATTTGAAAGGCAAAACTTGACTTTTAGCAAGTCGGACAGCACAAAAACTCCAATTTCCGGTACAGAATATACATTTTCTCCTGATTAAACTTACACCTGGTTTACTTTTCTGCATGAAATAAAGAGAAATGTGCCAAAATATAAATAAAAGTGATCATTGCTTGGAGTGAATATTCACTAAAAATGATAAATACAACCCATGGACTTGAAATGTACCCCTAATTATATAAGGAAAGTGTGATGGTTGTTTACGAATGAGTAATTTGTGAAAAATGCCTCTAAACAGGTAAAAAAGGGAAGTGTTATCGAATAGGCCTACTTCGACTCTCAGATGTAAAGAAAGTTCCCCTTGTTTCCACGTTCATTTGAATATCTTTGTGTTGTTGTTTGGTTTGATGTAAATGATTGTTTTTATCATTTGTACATCATGATATTTCTACATTTCTCAAGTTCCTACTGTGTTTTATTAAGAGAGGAAGATTCGGTGGAGTGGATGAACGGATTAAAGGGTGACTGAAAGCACAATGACCTTGTGTGAAGTGTTATGAAGGCGCTGAGTCATAACTACTGTACACACACAGCAACAGTGACGCTGTTTAATTTGGGAAAATGCCGGTTTGTCTGCAGGTGCTACAATGACGTCATGTACCAGTATCACGATAATGACTTCTGCTTGTAAATGTCTTTTTCTTTCCTGGTCTCGCTTTTTTTTATTTATTTGTTCGTTCGTTTTCTGATGCTTTTCAAACCGTCTTTTCTTTGGAACAAACTTTTTTTTAATCTTCTTTATTCTTAATTTTTTTTAGTTTCCTCCTATAACTGTTTCATTTATTTTAAAATAGGCTTATATTTTTTCGGGCTTTTCAACTTTTTCTTTTGAACTTTTGAATTTTCTTTTCTTTGTTTTGTCAAATCGATTAATAGCATTAACATAAAAAGTTTGTGCGTATGTATGTGTGTGTGTATATATATATATATATATATATAGACACACACACATATATATACACATTTATATATATATATATATATATATATATATATATATATATATACACATACAGTATATATTTACACACACACACACACACATATATATATATATATATATATATATATATATATATATATATATATTTCTTTCATTTTTTTACCTTTCTATCTTCTATTACAACTTTTTTTTACACAAGTCTAATTATTGGCCCCAGAATACAACCACTAATTTATAAATAATTTATTTTAGAATGTTTTTTTTTCCGCACTTTCCAATTATCACTTTTTCTTCTGAACTTTTGTTTTTTCTTTTCTTAATTTTATCAAATTGATTAATCGCATTAACATAAAAGTTCGTGTATGTAGCCTATATATATATATCACTGAAAAAAATATTTTCATGATTTGTAACATTTTTTCTTGTCAAATCAACTTAGAAAATTTATGTAGTTCAGATAACAAAATATTTTGAGTTTCTGATGATTAAATCAATTTCCTTCATTGTATTAACTCAATTTTTCCATTTCAATGAACTTAAAATTTTAAGGCAACCAGGTTACTTTTTTTATGTTTTTAAGTTAAACCAACAATATTTTTTACAGTGTGTGTATATAATGTATATATATATATATATATATATATATATATATATACAAACTTTTGATTTGACAGCACTATTTTCTTCATTTTTTGTACCTTTCTATCTTCTATTACAACTTTTTTTTTACTCAAGTTATTGATTCCTTTACCAAACACTAATTTTAAAGATATGTAAGATCTCTAGTAGATTATGCATTCCTCCTCTTGATTTTCTTGTCTTAACTCAGAGAAGGGATGCGCCAGGATTGTGACATGACATCAGATTATTGTTTGAGTGAGTCTTTTGTTCCTTTCATCATGTGATGTAATAATTCCCTCTTTCTATTGCCTAATCCATTACACTCCCGTTCATAATAAAACATGAGTACGGAATAAGTAGTAGGCCTATACACACAGCTATTACCCCTAATATTTAGCTGTGAATGTAACAAAACATGTTCCTGTTGACACAAAGTGGGTTGTTGTGTTGTTCAGGTCAGGTGCCTCAGAGACTGAATCCGATGGTTTAATGAGTCTTTTTAGCATCTCCGTGACTACATGCATTCATTCCGCCCACTCTCTCCCTCTCCTGAGAGAAAAGGAGGTGTGTGTGTGTCACTCCCACCCCCACCTGTTCAATCCTCTCAGCAAAACCCATCCTCACACGAGCGAGAGGGAGAGAAAACAGCAGGCGCAGGTAGACGGACACTCACTCTCTCAGGGATTTACAGAAGCTATACAACTCACACATTTCTTTAGAGGTAAGACAGTCTACTTTGTTGAGCTTTTCTATCGTGAAAATACCGTTAC
Organism: Cyprinella venusta; assembly: GCA_038021265.1. Taxonomy (NCBI): domain Eukaryota; kingdom Metazoa; phylum Chordata; class Actinopteri; order Cypriniformes; family Leuciscidae; genus Cyprinella; species Cyprinella venusta. The sequence goes on from CM075863.1 coordinate 46,822,439, forward strand.
ACCTTAAAACACCGTTCAATTGAGGAATGTAAACCTGTTCTTTTAATGACATCTACAAACAGCTTAGGCTATCGTCTGACTGGATATAATTCAGCTTTTCCTTCATGTTTAGTGTTTTGAATATATATATATATATATATATATATATATATGTGTGTGTGTGTTTCGTTAATGTCCGTTTGGGATGACTGAGGTCTCACGAGAGTCTCGTGGTGTTGTTTTGATTAGTAACGTTAAGTAACCTCACTGTTTTTTCCTTGGAGTCGCTAACGTTACTGTTTCTCGGAGCTGTAACTCTGGCAGTCTTGTTTCTCACTCACATCTTCACATTTTACACACAATGATGTCAGCCATTATTTATCGGCTAATCTGCAACTCGCCAATATCTTGCAAAATATGTAAAACAATTCTGTTGAAAGTAGCCTACCGCAATCTGATAAGTGTCTTCAGCTCACCATGTTTGTTTGTTCAAATACGAACAACAGTAGGCGGAAATTGTGATCTACATTTGAATATATTTTAAAATATAATTTATTCCTGTGAATTTTGGGCATTATCTCTCTCTCCAGTCTTTAATGTCACATGATCAATGTTGGAAACTGTTGTGCTGTTAGGGGAGAGCGACTTTTTTGACTTGTGTCAATTTGTGTAAATCAACTTAGGGTTTAGATTTTTTTCCCCCCACATTAATTTCCCACATGTCTAGTACCATTATGTGGTTTTGTTTTATTAATATAGTGTATACTTTTTTTCTTGATTTACCCTGAAAGAATGGAAGTGAAATGTGACAACATGCCCCATTGGTGGGGTACATTGTAACATCGCCATTTAAGAGCTTAAAATGCTATCTGATCTAATAAATAAAATATGCAAGTCAAACCAAAATATTTTATCAATAAAATACAATTATTAACTTTTTCATATAAAATAATGGCATTTTTTTAATAATTAAAAATAAACTATTTTTTGAGTTTGACAACATACACATAGGAAAACACCGCTATACAGCATAATTCAAAACAAAATAAAAATTAACAATGTCTGAATATTGACTCTGAGTCTTTATATACATATTTCCCTTGTTTTCTCAATAGAATTCATAAAAGTATAGAATTTAATGGCATATTTCTAATAGGGGCACATTGTAACGCAGTCTTACAACATGCCCCACCTGCACAACTGGGGTTTAAACCCTGCTAGTGTCTTCTGCTAGTTAGCGAAGCATTGAAGAACTATATCAACGGTTAAACAACAGATTGGAGATTAAAATAATTTGTCTCATTTTAAATAAACACAAAAAATAGAGATGGAAAATTAACGTAAGTAAGAAATGTACTTTTGCTATGGTTAAATAAATGTTCAGTGATATCTTACAAAGATTTCTGTATTTTTGTGCAATTTTTTTGGCAACTTGTAAATACACCAATTTTCATCATGCCAGCATTAGGCCCGCATTACGTTGTGCCCCGCGCACCCCTAATATGTTTTTATAACCTGTGATTATAAACTTTTTTAGGATTCAATGATGAATAAAACTTCAACATATATTATTCAAAATTGAATCCTTTGCTAACTATATACATATTTAATATCCCTTTTTTTAATCAATTATGAGGGAAAATATTAAGGAGCACAACTGTTTTCAACATTGATGATAAATCTTCATAATCTGAATGATTTCTGAAGGATCATGTGACTGAAGTCTGGAGTGATGATGCGGAAAATTCAACTTTGATCACAGGAATACATTACATTTTTATATTTATTTAAAAAGAAACCAGTTAGGCTTTTTGAAATTGTAAAAATATTTCACACCATTACAGTTCCTGATCACAGGATAAATTATATTTCAATATATATATATATATATATATATATATATATATATATATATATATATATATATATATCAAAAAACTATTAACTATTAAGAAACTATTAATTTTTCCTAACGTTTGACTGATATATACACAGACTAAGGTAGCAAATGATTACCAGAGAGAAGATATTTATAGGAAAAAATCATCTAGACATTCAGGAGTGATTGAGACTATAGTCAGTAATGTGGTGTGAGTACACTTTTAGATCTCAAATGTAAATGCAGTGATATAAAACAAAGATAATTCTTTTGTTAATTTGATTTATTTTTAATTTTTTTTTATCTAAGGTTTTATTATAAGCACAGTTGAAAATTAATAGCGGATACTTAACCTGACATTAAACAGCCACTGGTATATTGTGTCTTGCACTATCAAAGCTTGTCACGCCGTCTCCATTTCTCCCTGAAAATATCCCCCGATCTCATGTCCCGTGCACACCCATACATAACCCACTTTATCTTTTTTTGCCACCGTTTTGTTAACATGCACTGTTGCCTGTGATTTCCCTCTGAATATGTGAGTCGGGTATCGAGTTTCAGGCAATCCCAAACCAGATTAATCACGCAGAACCCACAGAGCAAACATTAACACACTCCTATGAATGATTTTCAAGTAGGAAAAACAAGCATACTAGTGTGTCCCGCAGGCACAGATCTGAAAAGCATTTTCATTTCAAAGGCTAACACACTCTTAACATGTTTGTTTATGCCGCATGTCACCATGGACGTACGTCATAGAGTCTCGTGAGTGACCAAACTAATTATACTTTACAGACTGAGTTCTCTTTATTGAGGAAGCAGACGGCGGGTTTTTAGTAAATTGCTTGTGTTTTTAGATGTACATCACATGACAAATCAGCTGACTGCTAAACAGTGACCTGACTTTTGACCCTCAGATGATAACATCACTGTGATATTATCTCATCCATCCTACGTTTGCTCAGACAACTTTTGTGCCCATACAGAAACAAACTGTAATATATATATATATTAGGGCTGTCAAAACGATTAATCGCGATTAATCGCATCCAAAATAAAAGTTTGTGTTTACATAATATATGTGGCTGCACTGTGTATAATTATTTTAGATATATAAACACACACACATGCTTGTATATATTTAAGAAATATTTTCATGTATATTCTGTATATAGATTTATTTATAATTTATATTATATATAAATATAAATATTTTATATATAAATAATATTTGTTTCTTAAATATACATGCATGTGTGTTTATATATATATATATATATATATATATATATATATATACAAAATAATTATACACAGTGCACCCACATATATTATGTAAACACAAACTTTTATTTTGGATGCGATTAATCACAATTATTCTGCCATTTGAAAGTTTGGGTGTGTAAGAATTTTTAATGTTTTCTGCACATTAAGGCTGCATTTATTTGATCAAAAAATGTAGTAAAAACTGTAATATTGTGAAATATTTTTACAATTTAAAATAACTGTTTTCTTTGTGAATATATAGTGAAGTGTAATTTATTCCTTTAATCAAAGCTGTATTTTCAGCATCATTACTCCAGTCTTCAGTGTCACATGATCCTTTAGAAATCATTCAGATATGATGATCTGACGCTCAAGAAACATTTCTGATTATTATCGTTGAGCTGCTTAACATTTTTGTGAACACGGTAATGCATTTTGTGTCAGGATCATTTGATAACGATAAGGTTTAAAGGAGTAGTTCACTTAAAAAAACCCTTTGCTGATAATTTACTCGCCCCCGTGTCATCCAAGATGTCCACGTCTTTCTTTCTTCAGTCGAAAAGAAATTAAGGTTTTTGATGAAAACATTCCAGGATTTTTTGCATATAACGGTTCAAGATCCAAATGAGAGTTTCAGTGCAAACTGCAAACTGTTCAAAGGGCTTTAAACGATTCCAGACGATGAATAAGGGTCTTAGCAAGCGAAACGATCGCTCATTTCATTTAAACAAAAAAAAAAACAAAGTTTTATAAGCACAAATGGTCACCTTGCTCTGTTCTGTGATGTGCGTTCATGACTCTCCTGTTCGAACTCGTTCATCAAAATGAACGAATCTTTTTTCGTGTCATTTGGTTCATTAAACGAACGAAATTAACGAATTGACTCGGGAAAAGATTTGTTCATTTTGATAAACGAGTCGTTTAAATCGTTTAATGCCCTTTGAACTGTTTGCAGTTTGCACTGAAACTGTCTTTTGGATCTTGAACCGTTTGGTTCCCATTGAAGTCCATTATATGGAGAAAAATCCTGGAAAGTTTTCATCAAAAACCTTCATTTATTTTGGACTGAAGAAAGAAAGGCATGGACATCTTGGATGACAAGGGGGTGAGTAAATTATCAGTGGATGGATTATCAATTATTATCATTATTATTATTATTAATTATCAGTGGATCCTTGCTGAAAAACTGAATTCCTTTCAATGAAAAGTCAAAATAGAGTCCAATGATTCCTCAAAATCACCAAGTCATCAAGTAATCTGACTTAAGATTTTCATCCTCATAAAATAAAATCAAAATCTCATGTTTAATAAATTACATTTTACAACCTAAAAGGAGTTTGGAGTCCTTTAACATTTGATGTCCAGTGATGATACTGATCTGCTATTCTATTGGCTTTGGGCAAATCTAACAGCCTGTAATTGTGAAACTTGCTGCATCAGTATGGCTTTATTGATGGTTTTTAAATGTTTATCTCATCTGTCTTTGGACAATGACCCGATCAGAAGCTTCTCTTCATCTTGAGCCTGAACAAACATCTGAGACGTGTCCTTTGGAGTGACTTTGGCCTGGTTGTGGATGTGGCAATAAAAACCTATTTAAAGACCTAATAACTATATGTTTTTACATCGCTTTAACAAAATAAGTGAAGTAAAGGCCTCATACGTTATCTCAGCTTGTAGCAGGAAGTGATGCGACACTTACCAGCACTTATAGATGGTCTTATTGGTGGACAATGACAAAGCAGAAGTGTAGGCCCTAGTTCATGAAATGAGGTTATTTGTGTTAGTGTGAGATCTGGTTACTGCCACGTACAGTAATGCATACAGTGTGTTCTGTGTCGAGGATTTTACATTGTGTTTTACAGGAAATGCTCTTGTAAAATCCCCTCCCTTTGTTTCCGTGGAGTCACTGGCAGTCATTGTTTTGGCAACATAAGCAACATTTACATTTACATTAACATTTACATTTAGTCATTTAGCAGATGCTTTTTTCCAAAGCGACTTACATCTGAGGACTAAATCAAACAAGTCATCGTGAAGAGGCAATAACAACACAAAAAAGTGCTCACAATACAAAGTTCAAACATTGCTCAGAGTAGCATAAACCAGGCAAGTGAGGATTTAAAGAATTTAAATTTCTTTTTTTACAAATACATTAACTCCAGAGAGCATTAATTATCATAAAGTAAAGAGATTTCGATATGTTGTCATGAAAAATATTTTTTTTTAGATAATACACTCAGAAAAAAGGTACAAAAGCTTTCACTGGGGCTGTACCTTTTCAAAAGGTAAACTTTTGTTCATTTTAGGTGCTAAGGAGTACATTTTAGGTGTTAATAGGCCTATGTACATTTCAGGTCCTAATATGTCCATTTTATGTGCTAATATGTACATTTTAAGTGTTAATATGTACATTTTAGGTGTTAATATGTACATTTTAGGTGTTAATATGTACATTTTTGGTTGTTAATATGTACATTTTAAGTGTTAATATGTACTTTCACGAGCTAATATGTCCCACTAAGGTACTAATATGCAGCCTTTGGTTACAAAAGTGTACCTTTTGAAAAGGTACAGCCCCAGTGACAGCTTGTTTAACAATGTAATAATGTACAAAAAACAACTGTAATTTAAATGGTTCTAATAATTTCAATGTAATTGAACATTAAACACAACTACGCACTATATCAAGTCTTCCCCTTTTCTCAAAAACACAAAAAATAGCACTTCATTTCAACATTTATATTTATATTTCAACCTATGCAAAGCATGCTGGGAACCAGCAAGCAGCATCCAGTTTCAGGAAATGCAAATCATTCCTGTAATCCAACACAAACAGATTAAGTGAACTTAAATTTTACAGATTGAACACAATCAAATTGAGCTTGGACAATTGTGTTGCTTAAACTCATTTTAATTAGGTAATTTGAACAAGCAGCAAAAATCATTTTATTTCATTTTATATATATATATATATATATATATATACAGTCGTGACCAGAATTATCATACCCCTGGTAAATATGATAAAAAAATGGCGGTAAAAAATAAATCTGCATCGTTTATCCTTTTGATCTTTCATTAAAAAAATTGGCAAAATCCTAACCTTTCGTTTAAGTAAAAGTATTGAAAGTGGGGGGGAAATCACATTATAAAATAAATGTTTTTCTCCAAAACATGTTGTTGGCCACAATTATTCATACCCCTTTATTAAATACATTTTTGCCAAGATAACTGCTCCGAGTTTGCCAATTTTTTGAATGAATTATTTTTTACTGCCATTTTATATCATATTTACCAGGGGTATGATTAATTCTGGTCAAGACTGTATATTTATATATATATATATATATATATATATATATACCACACCACAAACATTAAATAGTATTTATATGTACATAAAGCAAGAAAGTCAGTGAGTTTCTTGCTTTATGTACATATAAATACTATTTAATGTTTGTTGTGTGGTGTATGTATATATATATATATATATATATATATATAGACCACACCACAAACATTTATATAGTATTTATATGTACATAAAGCAAGAAACTCATTGACTTTCTGACTGATTTTCTCATATTTGAATAGTGACCTGGTGAATCCGGTTATTTCTTATCTCAAACTTTTGGACCTCGCTCTAAGTTTGGAAGAGCAAAGGAAAGTTTTTGTCTCGCTCCCATTGTGTTCCCTATAACAAGCTCAAAGACTCTTTAAATATTAGCTCAGGTCCTTGGCTCTATTCACAGCCCTATTAAAACACGGATCTAACCTTTAAAGAGAACTGAATAGGGCGTATATGTGGACAGTATTGGTATAGGTATTACGCACCTTATTCAAGTTACACAAAGGTTATTGACGAAAGGAAAATTATTTCAAAGTTCCTACAAAAAGTTGATATTTATTCATAATCGTCAGAAATTAGCCGACCATTAACCTTAGGTTATGTATAATGCAATGTGAGCACTATTTGTTTCTAATAAAATCTCACTTTTATTAACTGTGATTATAGAAAGCTGCCCTGCCCATTTCGAATGAGGCATATCTTTGGAGTTTGAAGACTTTGTGTGTAATATTTTAAGTTTACTCTGTTGGAGTGTAACTTGTTACTGAGTCATTTCCTGTATAAGTGACAGACTCGGTTTGCAAGGTTTGCATGAAGCTCTGACCTGCGAGAGCAGCGTTTCGGGGTTAACGAGAGTCGTAGTTAAATCAGTTACTACAGCAAAACCACCGTCTTTTCCCCACAGCATTTCCTGGACCGCATCCTTTGTCTTGCAAAATCATCCAAGCAATTGTGTTTAATATATTTTCAGCGACAAAACTATTTTTTTTTTCAAGAAAACAGGTGAGAGTTCAGGGAAAACAAAAGTCTCCCAAGTATAAAAGTTCCTTAGCATTAATTCTTGTCTTCTTTTTTTTCAGGTGCCATATCCATCCTATAACAATGGGCTGCTTTGGATTTTTGAAAACGATGATGTTTATCTTCAATGGTATCATCTTTGTAAGTAAAGCTCATGCTTGTTTTAAGAAAAGTTCTGTTAAATGTTCTGGTTTTTCCTATGCATACTTTCCTCAGCATGCTAATAAACCGACGACATCTGGCCGGATTTGCACTTCTCTTTCGCTTAAAGGAGTAGTTCACTTTAAAAAAACTTTTGCTGATAATTTACTCACCCCCATGTCATCCAAGATGTCCATGACTTTCTTTCTTCAGTCGAACAGAAATTAAGGTTTTTGATGAAAACATTCCAGGATTTTTCGTTAACACTTTACAATAAGGTTCATTAGTTAACATTAGTTAATGTATTTATTACTAACATGCACTAACCATGAGCAATACGTTTGTTACTGCATTTGTTCATCTTTGTTAATGTTAGTTCATGAAAATACAGCTGTTCATTGTTTGTTCGTGTTAGTTCACGGTGCATTAACTAGTGTTAACAAGATTTTAATCAAGTATTAGTAAATGTTAAAATTAAAATTAACAAAGATTAACAAATGCTGTATATGTGCTATTCATTATTAGTTTGTATTAACTAATGTAGTTAACTAACGAACCTTATTGTAAAGTGTTACCGATTTTACTCTATATAATGGACTTCAATGGGAACCAAACGGTTCAAGGTCCAAAAGACAGTTTCAGTGCAAACTCTTCAAAGGGCTTTAAACGATTCCAAATATCAAAACGAACAAATCTTTTTTCGTGTCATTTGGTTCATTCAACAAACGAAGTGAACGAATTGACTCAGGAAAAGATTCGTTCATTTTGATAAACAAGTTCGAACAGGAGAGTCACGAACGCTCATCACAGAACAGAGCAAGACGAGCATTTGAGCTTATAAAACTTAAACTTTGTTATTTATTTTTTAAATGAGCGATCGTTTCACTTGATAAGACCCTTATTCATCGTCTGGAATCGTTTAAAGCCCTTTGAACAATTTACAGTTTGCACTGAAACTGTCTTTTGGACCTTGAGCCGTTTGGTTCCCATTGAAGTCCATTATATGGAGAAAAATCCTGGAATGTTTTCATCAAAAACCTTAATTTCTTTTCGACTGAAGAAAGAAAGACGTGGACATCTTGGATGACATGGGGGTGAGTAAATTATCAGCAAAAGTTTTTTCAAAAGTGAACTACCCCTTTAAAGTCGGTGTGAAACGGAAGTTGAGATTGTCATTTTGTCCTTGTTTTGACGTATATCCGAGTGAAACGGCTTCTGAATTTAGAAAAAATGTAGGGCAGGGCTTGAATTCATCCTTCGGGAATTGATTGGATCGTTGGAGGTTGGGCGTTGCAAACAAAATGGAGGCAGATTTGAATGCGATTTTCTGAGAGGCGGTTCACCGATAGCCACACCCTCATCGGATTTGGCCACACCCTTTCACCGTTCCACGTGACCGAAAGAGAAGAGAGGTCGTTTCGATGGGGGAGGGAAGGGTAATGTCTTTGTTTAAAGATTATAAAGGTACATTAATTAAAAAAATAATGAAGTGCACAGATCATTTATAATAAACACTAAAACATTACATATAAAAAGAGGATTCGTCAAATTTGATTTCATGCCGACTTTAAAATAATTCTATGAAAATCATTTCAGGTTTACCTGCTTTAATGGCCTGTGACTGTTTCCTTGTTTTGCATGAAGACAGGTGCATCAAATGTTGTATATAGTTTATTTCAATCCAAAACATCTATTTACATTTATGTCCTCAGCAACTATATACTGAAGGCCAAGGGCAATGAAAGGGGTTGCTTTTCTCCAGACCCATAGACAACAGAAAAAACAAGCAAATCATCTCATTTTCATGTGGTTAAGCTGGGTTGGATGCAAATCATTGCTGCAAACGTGACTCTTTTGTGCAGACACAACAAATATCTTGTTCAACAATGACATTCAGGCATTTTAAGTGTGACTTAGTGGTCCAAATACATTTGAGGGCCTCTATATTTTGATTTAAAGGGGTCCTATTGTGTTCTTTTGCATGTAAATCTTTCTTTAGAGTATAATATTGTTGTTTGAGCATGAAAAAGGTCTGCAAAGTCACTCCAGGGGGAGTTTACGCTGAAACGCCTCCATTGTAGTATCACATTTCTTCCAGGAACAAACAGTGTAACAATATTCTTCATTTAAATAATTCCCTCACAACAAGGCATGATTGGCCTGACCAGAGTTTGGTTTTTCCGGCTAAAACGTCTATGGAGAGTTGCTAGACCACACTGGCTGCGAAATAATTTTTGCTGCCGATTTCTAGGCTAGCAACATTCCTTAAAAAAACAAGAATTGTCTATTTGTATTCCATGCGGACTTTAAGACATTTAAGGCATGTTGATTGAAGACTAATGTTGATATGATGTGCTTTTATGGTGTAGCTGGCAGGAGCAGCTATTCTGGGAGTGGGGATCTGGGTGAAGGTGGACAGTGGATCCGTCCTGGGTCTTCTGCAAAAAATCCCAGAAGCTCCAGGTCAGCTGGGGCAGGTGCTGAATGTGGGATACCTCCTGATCGCGGTGGGCGCTGTGCTGCTCGTCCTGGGCTTCCTGGGCTGCTTTGGAGCGATCCGAGAGAGCAGATGTATGCTGCTGCTGGTACGTCAACAACAACTGCTACAGGATATCAGCTAGAAGAGACAACTAGAGTTCCAGTTAGATAAAATCCTCATTAACTGGCTGGTCTTTATACATATGATATCTATTATTATATCTCATATATCCAATATAATATGATATGAATATCATTAGTGTTAGACCTTTAAAAGGAGTAGTTCACTTTAAAAAAAAACTTTTGCTGATAATTCACTCATCTCCACGTCATCCAAGATGTCCATGTCTTTCTTTCTTTAGTCGAAAAGAAATTAAGGTTTTTGATGAAAACTTTCCAGGATTTTTCTCCATATAATGGACTTCAATGGGGTCCAAACGGTTCAAGGTCCAAAAGACTGTTTCATTGCAAACTGCAAACAGTTCAAAGGGCTTTAAACGATTCCAGACGATGAATAAGGGTCTTATCAAGCGAAACGATCGCTCATTTAAAAAATAAATAACAAAGTTTAAGTTTTATAAGCTCAAATGGTCGCCTTGCTCTGTTCTGTGATGCGCGTTCGTGACTCCTGTTCAAACTCGTTCATCAAAATGAACAAATCTTGAATTTCGAGCAAAACTTCAAGGTTTTTTTATTTATTTCTGAAATGAGTGATCGTTTCGTTAGATAAGTCCCTTATTCATCGTCTGGTGTCGTTTAAAGCCCTTTGAAGCTGTATTGAAACTCTCATTTGGACCTTGAACCGTTTGGTTCCCATTGAAGTCCATTATATGGAGAAAAATCCTGGAATATTTTCATCAAAAATCTTAATTTCTTTTCGACTGAAGAAAGAAAGACATGGACATCTTGGATGACATGGGGTGAGTAAATTATCAGCAAAAGTTTTTTTTTTTAAAGTGGTTGTAAAATGCAAATCAAAAACTCGAGGTAAATGTACATAATGCCTTTATTTGATCAAAAATACAGTACAAACGGTATTACTGTGAAAAATGACGTTTTCTATTGTAATATATTGTAAAAATGTAATTTAGTGATCAAAGCTGAATTTTCAGTATCATTACTCCAGTCTTCAGTGTCACATGATTCTTCAGAAATCATTCTAATAATTCTAATTCATATCTGATTATTATACATGTTGAAGCTTCATTTATTTGAAATAGAAATATTTTGTAACTTTATAAATGCCTTTTCTTTAGGCATTGCTAAATAAAAGTATGATTTTATTTAAAAAAATCTCACTGACCTCAAACTTTTTTGAATAAAAAATATCAGTTTCTACACCAATACTGGACTCAATTTCACATATATATATATATATATATATATATATATATATATATATATATATATATATATATATATATATATATATATGTATGTATCTTTTTTTATATATGTATCTTTTATATATATATATACTGTATATATATATATATATATATATATATATATATATATATATATATATATAAATAAAAGATACATATATAAAAAAATATCAGTTTTTACACCAATACTGGACTTAATTTCATATTTGTTCATTCATTCATTCGTCTCTCCTCCTCAGTTCTTCATCATTATTCTGATTGTCTTCATCGCCGAAGTTGCTGGAGCGATTGTGCTTCTGGTCTTTAAGCCTGTGGTAAGTTTGTACACAGATCTCTTTGTCCATGCAGAAGGAAATACTATAAGGCCAAGGCACTGAAGGCACTTTATATATAAACAATCGCACAACACTCGTTTTTTCCAGGCGCGTCCGCGCCGCATCGAGATAAAAACATCTCAACTTTTCAGAATGCCGCAAGCGCACCGTAGGTCACGTAGGTAGGTCTACAGAGAGTGCGGCTGATGGTTGCTTAGCAACGACAGACGCCACCGGAGCGCAACCGCCCTAGCGCTTCTTTGAAAAAAGGATAAAAACGCACACGCCTAGCGTTATCTACGCGTTTTTAGACGCGATGTGTGAATCGGGCCTTAGTCTTAAACGTCCTTGTTTGTATATTTCAGGCAGAAACCCTCATAAATCAGCTGGGAGATGAAGCTGTGAAAGGCATCAGACAGGATTATGGGAAAAACGCAGACCTTACCGGACTATGGAACACGACTATGACAGGGGTTTGTGACGCTTTGGCTCAAAATTATACAGAACCTTGACAGTCTCATGTTAAATAATCATTTGAGTTAAACCTGACTCTCGTTGCTTCTCCTTTAGCTGAAGTGCTGTGGATTCAACAACTATACAGATTTCACAAATTCTTACTTTGTGAATGACACCAAGAGTTACCCATATCAGTGCTGTAGTAGATTTCCCTGCAATGCGAACGCAGCCATGAACTCGGTGAGGACAATATTTATATTCATTCATATGCCGTCTAGAGGTTTTGCGCACTCTTTGACCTTTATATTCGTGTATCTTTGTTTTCTCTCTCTCAGACTATACCAGGTTGTTTCCCAGCACTAAAGAAGCTGGTAGATGATAACGCAGTTGTCATCATAGCAGTCGCACTGGGCATCGCTGCTCTAGAGGTACTAAACACTTTATTTCTGTCAATCATTTTAAAAGTGAGGAAATCTCATACTGTTTACTATGGAAGCTTGTTTTGGGCAATGACTAGAAAATGTAAACGGCTATTGCGACATTTAATCTAATAATTCAGACTTTTTTTCCCCTAATTTCGAGTTAATATCTCCCAGTTCGTATCACGTTACGACTTTACCCATAGGAAGGGAAACTCAACACTGCGTCATGGATTGATGTTTTCAGGAACATCATCAGTGGCGCCTGAAGCTTGTGTGTAAATACGGCAATTTTATTGTCGCACAACACTATATTCGCACCCCTCGGGAGAGAATAAAGCAAGAACACAGCTTATAACGAATGCAACGCAATGAGCGCATCCAGCGTTTATGTTACATGCGCAAACAAACAATCGGCTTCTGAAGACATGTCATGGACTAATAAAATAGTTGTGTTTACACGTGTTTCAGACACTGGTTACACTGATGATATATCCCATATAGCATCAATCCAAGACGCAGTGACGAGTTCCACTTCGAAAGGGAACAGACTCTTTTCTTCTAATTCCTTGGTTACATCTCACAATTCAGATTTATTTCTTGTTTACGAGTTTAGTGAAGAACCGATTTCTGAGTGAGAACTGCTAGATAGACTATAAACCCACTATTCTGAGTTTATAACTTGCAATTATGAGTTTATATCTTACATTTCAGACTTTTTTTCCTCATATTTCCAAGTTTCGATCTCATAATTCAGACTAATTTTTTGTAATTCTAGGTTTATATTTCACAATTCTCAGAAAAAAGTGAGAACTGTTAGATGGGCTATAAACTCGCATTTCTGACTTTTTATATCTCACAATTTGGAGTTTATAATTCCAAGTTTCTATCTCACAATTCAGATTTTACACAATTCAGGCTGTAATTTCGCAATTCTGACTTTTTTTTCTCGTAAGTACGAGTTTGTATTTCATAATTCTGAGAAAAAATGTGAGAACTACTAGATAGGCTAGGCTATAAACTCACCATTTCTCACAATTGTGCATTTACAGTATATCTGGCAATTCGTAGTTTAGAACTTGCAATTTCGAGTTTATTTTTAATAATTTGACTTTTTCTTGCAATTCTGAGTTGACTCATAATTTTGAAAAAAAAAAAAAACAGAATTGTGAAATATAAATTAGCAATTTCGATCATAAATTCAATTTTCAGTTATCCCATTACAAAAAAAGTATATATTTTGAATTTTAATCAAGTTTTGTGTAAAAAAAAAAAAAAAAAAAAAAAAAATCAGACGTATAAATGCATTCACGTTTCTATGAAAGATTACAAAACAAACATCTTTATATATATATATATATTAGGGCTGTCAAAGCGATTAATCGCATCCAAAATAAAAGTTTGTGTTTACATAATATTTGTGGGTGCACTGTGTATAATTATTTTGTATATATATATATATATAAAAAAAAACCACACATGCATGTATATTTAAGAAAAAAATATTATTTATTTATAAAATATTTGTATTTATATATAATATAAATTATATATAAACCTATTTACAGAATATACATGAAAATATTTCTTAAATATATACAAGCATGTGTGTGTATTTATATATCTAAAATAATTATACACAGTGCCCCCACATATATTATGTAAACACAAACTTTTATTTTGGATGTGATTAATCGCGATTAATCGTTTTGACAGCCCTAATATATATATATATATATATATATATATATATATATATATAGGCGCATTATAAAAATATAATGCGCCTAATGAATCATGTACCAAATAAGACTAAAGAGATTTATTAGGGCCAGATGTTTTTGGGGTAAAAAAAAAAATGAGACGGTGGTAAAAAATAAAAACCTGCAAGGTCTTGAGATACATTTTCATAAATGTTTGTTTCTTTGAAGCTGCAAAAATGTCAAACACGTCCGTCCAGCACGTGCTTACATTGAAAAAACATGTAAAAGTAATGAGGTGTAATTGTGCGGACGCTCCCTTAAGCAAATAAATGTAGTAAATTTTGATTCTCTCTTAACTTTAATGGGTAATGCATTTATTTCATTTGTTAGGAGAATAATTACAAACGTAATATACCTAACTATAACTATACGTATACAAAGCCCTTTATGACGGTAATGAATCTCTGTGGCGTTAATGGTATTTCTTTCTCTCTTTCTCATTTTCAGCTTGCGGCGATGATTGTGTCCATGATCATGTATTGTAAAATAGGGTCTAAAGCTTAAGCTGATGAATGTCTCACTTTGACTGAAATATCTGTCTGATGACTCCTCTGTTACGGAGGATGAGGGGGATCAGAACCACATCACTGTGACTTCTTCAAACATTTCCAAATGTATAAAACAAACAGACTTTGCAAGTCGCTCTGAATGCCTTGAGTGAAAAATCAATTCAGACTGTTCAGCCTAAAATTTGAGTTTTGAGAGATGCCAGTTTTACTATAGTTATGTTAAATTAAGCAGTTTTAGCTGTTTTAATGCTTATTGTTTCCCTCAGACTATTTTTACTTTTTTTTTACTTTGCCTATGCAATATGTTTTCTTATTTAAAAACAGACTGCTTTGTTTAATTGCAATACAACCATGGCATTTTTTTTTGTAATTGTGAACTGAAAGGTTTTCCTACTCGTTATATGTGTAATGACCAAAAAAAGGCCAAATATTTTCTATCAAAAGTTGCTGATTGTAATTTATTGTAAAATTTTTACAAGCCATTTAGCCTGTTCATAGCAAAGCACAATGTTCTCTCGTTAAAGTCTGTGATGTATAGAGTTTTTACAACAACCACAGCAAAAATTATATCTAAAATGTTCATGTTTACTTTGAAAATAATTATAAAGGCAATATTTCAACTTGTTGGTGGTTGTCATTTCTTTCAGTTCAGCTCCACTAATGTACATGCAGCCTATTGCAAATCACATTATCATATTTTGTGTGTGTTTTAAACCATTTTGTATCTTTTTTAGAGTTCCAAGATGATTTTGCAAAAGAGGATGCATTCACTTTGGAGAGCTAACAAATCATGGGTTGAAAATTATGGATGTATAAAGTATCAAACTCCAAAATATATTAAACTAAGAAAGATTGTGTGGTCACAATGTGCTGTTTTCTGACTAAACAGCTGAATTATAATATATAGCCTAGTTATTCTCACTATTGCCCTCTACTGGAGTAAAGAACTGCTTCATGTCTCACATTTTTTATTCACTGAGTTTTGACACACACAACATATATATATATATATATATATATATATATATATATATATAATAACTATATATATAATAACTATATATATATAATAACTATATATATATATAATAACTATGAACTATATATATATATATATATATATATGAAGAGTTCAGATGCAAAAGCCTCTAAATGCCATTTGAAATTTTCTTCTAAAATGATCATTTTTATCAAGCTTGTATATTTAAATTCAGTAATTTCACTTAAATGGCAATGAAGATTACCAATTAATTGTCATTCAAGTGAAATTACTGAATTTAAATTTACAAGTTTGATAAAAATGATCATTTTAGAGGAAAATTTCAAATGGCATTTAGAGGCTTTTGCATCTGAACTCTTCATATGGAGTTCCCCCGCAGAAGAAACCGGAAGGGTTGTGGCCCGATCATCGGCCGGAACCATATAAATACCTCCAATGTTTCCACGCGAACTCCTTTTGATGGTGCACCAGCTCACGGGACCCAGACGCATCAAACAAACAAACAAACAAAAAGAACGGTAAGAATAAACTTAAACTAAACGTTAAAGAGTGTGCGCACTTTACTCCAAACGAAAGTTTAAATAAAGTTTATTAAACCAAATTAATGCTGTTGTGTATTCTTTAATGTAAACACATTCCATTAAATAAAAACTCAAATTGACCTTACCCAGGCTCATCAACATCCGCCACAGTCACGTAGTCTTAACAGCATTTAGTTACAGCGTTCAGGAACCGTTAACTATGAACTAAATTAATATTGTTATTACTGGTAGAGTTAACATTACCGGGTACCGGACATTTTCTCACTGGTTCTCAACTCTTAATTTCTTTTTCTCATAGGCCTACTCATTTTTTTGTTGGTTGTTTGTTTCAGCTGGCCTCTTTACCCCAGTAATGTGCCCCCCACATTTTAGCTAACATATATATGTATATAGGCTAGGTGTGCTACGGCGGAGTTTCAATCGTCATCACCGGCGGCCATCTTGTCACAGACAAGCTGATGTAAGATGAGTGGTCAGCATGAACACAAATACTCTTATCTCGTTGAAATCTTGACGGATTTACAAACGGTTTGGTTTCTTACAAACGTTATTAATGTGGCTATAATTATCTGGATGATTGTTTATTTATACACTTTTTATTCATAAGTATGCAGTGTCATAGCTACATAACAAACCAAGCCGTTTGAAAATCGGTAGAAAATTGAGCAAGTTATGGTCATTTAAATAGTACATGTACTATTACCACAATGTTACGAGTGAGCGAGCTGCCTGAGACAAGATGGCCGCCAGGTGCAGACGACGACCTCCATTGGCCAGCAGCGCTGACGACATTTCTAGCTTTTATATACATATCTATGTTAGCTAAAGTCATGTAAAAATCCTAATGAATCACTCAATTCTCATTGGCCTCACAGGTAGATTGGCAGTGTTACCTGCCAATTATAGACACATACACTAGACCTCACCTTGGGGTTCTAAGCATGCGTCAAAAGCGCCGCCATCTTTGAACAGGGGTCTTGTCATAGGAAGTAGCTAGGTAACGCTGCGATCTCTGCGTTGATGGGGGCGGACTTTTGTGCAGCGTATGATGTTCACGGATGAAATCTGAACTAGGAAGAATGTTTTTTTAAAATATATATATATATATATATATTCTTTCTGGAATCAATGATAAATACATGTCTGACCGTAGGAACAAACCAAAAAACAAGAAAAATTGCATTCATGATGTTTTATGGTGATTTTATTTCCGTTAGACCTGTGTCTACTACATTGATGCTTATGGTGGAGGTCAGAAGTCATGAAAGTCTGACCATGACCAAAGTCTTTCAATACATGTCTGACTTTTCATTGACGCTGATGCATTAAAGTGGAGGGGCTCCCCTGTTTCAAGATGGCGGCTCTATTGACGCATTCGTTTCAATGAACTGCCGTAGCCAAGGTGAGGTCTAGTGTATATGTCTATGCCTGCTAATAGCAAAATTCACCCGCATTTGGCAGGTGGTCGGGTGTTAATTTCAGGCCCTGGACTCTACTGTCCTCTAGCGTTATAAAGTTGTGAAACCGCAAAATGACTGACCGCTCGATGCATGACGTGGATTAACGTCAAAAGATAAGCTACTGAACTAGATGTTGGAGGTGCGCAGGAAGATATTCAGGAAAGGATTCCATATTCATTGTTTTTGGGGAAAAAAAATACTTTTTGGTGTTGCTGATTAACTTAAAAGATAAAAAAGTTACATATGTCTGATCTAAAACAAAATCCTTAGTGTTGAGCCCTGAGGAAACTATCTTTCTTTTTTTTTTTTTTTTTAGTTAACATTATTATTTGTTACTAAGATGACATGATGACAATTTCTGTTAATCAAACAGCGCCATTTTTTGACGTGTACTGCACCAAGACTCGTATTATTATATAATTAAAAAAATATATAATGGACTTATTTGAAAAACCAAGAGAACAATTTCTCCCTAGAAACCGCAAGTAAATATCTTGAATAATCGTCGTGTCACATGCGAGCACCTCCTTCACCCCACCGCTAGATGGCGCTACGAACTCCTGTCCTTTTCACACAGATCTCCGAGGAGGAGTCGACTCGAGAGAGCTGTGTGTGTGTTCCCACATCACATAACACACACACACACCCACCACTTCTGCCAATCGAGCCGAATACTGATCCATATTTCCTGCCAGCTCGAGTCTCAAAACTCTCCTCATCAATGAATCACCTTCATGCACAGTGAGAGAGAACTTCCACTGGAGACCTGAGGGAAAGCTCTTCACAGGGAGTCTGAGACCTCGAGACAGGTGTGTGTGTGTGGCCACAAGGCCAAGAGGACAGCAAACAAGACGAAGTACTCCATCATGTCCAGTGGGAAAAATGCACCTGGCACAGAAAAGTGAGTATGAGTTTGTTTCTGTTTTTTAAAACTAAAGAAACGCATCATAAATGTTGTGCATTTCAAGTTTCTACTAAGCTAAAGTGAAAACGCTGCTGCTTTGTGGTTCCTACTACTACTAAATGGCTGATTCAGTATGTCTGTGTTTAGTTTTGGCAGTTTTTTTCACTTCATGCCAAATTTTCACATCTCTTCCTTCCTTGTTTTGCAACAGAGTGTGAGCTCAGCTCATGTTCTCATTGAGAGAATGAAATCCTGTCCCTGAATTGAAAGCTTTTGTAAGGTTTCCATACACAGGTCTAGATGATTTACACACAAGAATTCTGGTTAAGTTGCTCCCAGTTCAGTGTGGCTTATTCATGTTCTTATCCAAAGGCGCTGGCTCTCCAAGCCCTTCATGTGTACTCAGAGCAAACACCAGACACCTTGACTGAGTGACACGGTGTGTGAGCCATATTCTGCGGTGCATGTGTGTGTTTGTACATGAGTCATTGCGGCTGAGAGAGTTAAAGGTTAGAGATACCTTTAAATGACTTGTGAAGTCATGCAATTTGCATTACACCAGTTGTTTTTGCAGGATTTAAGCAAATGCTAATTGGTTTATTAATTTCATATGCAAAAGGCGCCATAGATCAATATTTCTCACAAGTGCTTTACCGTGAATCTATATCTAAACAAGCCTCTAAAAACAGGATCATCCAGTTGACATTAATTAGTCCTGTTAAATATATCTTCAGTGGTCAGGTGCTGGAGAACTCTGCATGTAGCGTTCATAATTGATAAAGGGCGCTGTTGACACGGATGAATTGTGTCTTAGTATTTATTAAATGTCATTTCACCAAGTGGGTTTACGTGACGTTGGGAGTCTCGGAGTAAGGTTGTCCACTGGCAGAAGTTAGCTTAATGTGACCATTTTATTTCTGGGGAATTTTAAAGGGATAGCTCACTTTGAAATACATTTTTGGTATGTTTTAGCTTACCTCAGGGGCATCCCAGATGTGGGTGTCTTTGTTTCTGCAGTATTTGCAATTTTGATATTTTTAGGTCAAACCGTTCTTGTCTGTCAGTCATATAATGGAGGTCTATGGTCACCACCACCTCAAAGAGCATGCACAGAAAAGTCCAAATTAAACATGATTTAATGACTCGTAAATGTAAGGACACGTTGATGGTCTAAGATACAAAACAAGCGGTTTGTGTGAGAAAATGTGCACACCATCTGAAAAATTATTCACAGAAATGTGTTGTGTATCTACAGTTTTTTTTAATGTTTTTGAAAGGAGTCTCGACTGCTCACCAAGGGTGAATTTATTTAATCTGAAATGCAGTAAAACAGTAATATTGTGAAAAATGATATAATAATATAATAATAATATTATTCCTGTGATCAAAGCTGAATGTTCAGCATCATTACTCCAGTCTTCAGTGTCACCTGATCCTTCAGAAATCATTCTGATATGATCTGATTTATTATCAATGTTGGAAACAATTGTGCGGCTTTATATTTTTAAAACCTGTGATACTGATAAAGTATTCATTTCTTTAAAACAAAATAAAAAAATGACTGACCCCAAACTTTTAAATGGTGGTGTGTATAATGTTACTAAATTTATTTATTTTTATTATTTAAATTTTATTAATATTTCTATTTAAAATAAATGCTTTACTTTTGCTCATCTATCAAAAATCCTGACAAAAATATCACCGGCTCTAAAAAATATTAAGCAGCACACTGTTTCCATTCCATCATTTGAGAATGGTTTCTGAAGGATCACGTGACACTGAAATAATGATGCTAAAAATTCATTGGAATGAATTACATATGAAAATATATTCAAATAAAAAACAGTTATTTTAAATTGTAATAATATTTCTCAATATTACTGTTTTTTCTTCTTTCTTTGAGCACTTATTTCAAAAGCTTAAAAATAGTAATGTTTTCAAACTTTTTACTGGTACTAATTTATTTTGTATTAATTTTAAAGCTTTGTTCATTGATAATTGCCCCACACGCAATCACATTATTACAAAAAATAGAAAAATAATTTATATGAAATTACACAAACTACATATAATGTAGGCTAAACATACTTATGTATGTTAAGCGTTGTTATTATATAGGAAAATGATCTATTGACAGATCCATAAAAATGTATAAACAAATTCAGACATTGTGTGTGCATGTCTCTTTGCTATCATTAAATTATATTGCATCATAAATGGACAGTGGTTCCTACAGGGTCTTAAAAAGCCTTAAAAGTATTGAATTTATGAATTTGGAAATAATACCTTAAAGGGATACTCCACTTTTTTTGGAAATGGGCTCATTTTACAACTCCCCCAGAGTTAAACAGTTGAGTTTTACCGTTTCCGAATGTATTCAGATGATTTTCTGATATTTAGATGAATGTCAGTAACCAGACCGTTTCTTCCATAGTAGAATAAAATATACTATGAAAGTCAATGAGACCAGAAACTGTCTGTTTACTGATATTCTTCTAAATATCAGAAAATCGACTGAATACATTCGGAAACGGTAAAACTCAACTGTTTAATTCTGGGAGAGTGATAAAAATGAGTCTATTTCCAAAAAAAAGTGGAGTATCCCTTTAAATAGTCTTTAAAAAGTCTTGAATTTTGATATCTGGGTCTTAAAAATTGTGCCGTATGTCAGTGTTAATTTCATTGACGAAAATAATGATAAACTTTTCTTCAACAACATTTTTTTCACTGACGAAAACGAGACGCTAGTTTTTTAATGACAAAAACTATGACGAAAATCTATTGACATTTTCGTCAACGAAAAAAAAATACTACATGAAAATGTTAGATAGTGTCGATCTGGGAAGCGATCCAGTCAGAACCGATGTCCTGTGTGTGTTTAGCTAATGTTAAAACTAGGGCTGTCAAACGATTAATCGCGATTAATCGCATCCAAAATAAAAGTTTGTGTTTCCGTAATATATGTGGCTGCACTGTGTATAATTATTTTATATATATATATATATATATAAATACACTCACATGCTTGTATATATTTAAGAAATATTTGCATGTATATATTGTATATAGATTTAAATTTAATTTATATTATGTATAAATTAGGGCTGTGCAAAAATTAATTGCGATTAATCGCATCCAAAATAAAAGTCTGTGTTTACATAATATATTTGTGTGTGCTGTATATAATTATTTTGTATATATAAATACACACGCATGCATGTATATATTTAAGAAAATGTGTTATTCATATATAAAATATTTAGATTATGTATTTATACATATTTACAGACACTTTAAGCGCAAATCATTCTTAAATATATACATGCATGCATAGGTATTTATATATACTAAATAATTATATACAGCACACACAAATATAATATGTAAACACAGACTTTTATTTTGGATGCGATTAATCGCAATTAACTTTTGCACAGCCCTAGTATAAATATAAATATTTTATATATATAAATAATATTTTTTTCTTAAATATACATGCATGTGATTGTATTTATATATATATACAAAATAATTATACACAGTGCACCCACATATATTATGTAAACACAAACTTTTATTTTGGCTGTGATTAATCGCGATTAAAACACAACTAAACATTGTTCGGCAAACTTTCTAGTGGCCTACTGAAATGTTTTTATTTTACCTGCTTGACTTATCATCTTTTACCCATTCCACATTTGAAAAATAAATGAACACAAGTTGAAGGATTTTGTTTTTCTTTGCTGGTAGGGACAGGAAATTGGTATTAATTTTTTATATAAATGGTCTTAAAAATGAATGAAATTGAATTTAACTTGAAGAAACCTGTGTGTACTTTAGATTCTGGCTTAAAAAACATTAACTACTAATCTCTAGTCATTAGAATTAGCTTAATAGAAAAGCAATATAAGTCTGTCATGTACTCAGTGTGTGTGTTCCAGACAGTTTTCCCTCCAGGCCTGTCTTGATGAATGCATGGAGGCCTTGGATCTGTTCCTCAACAACCACTTTAATGAGAGTTTGGAGAAACTACGGCCACGGTGAGAGGAGTCTTATTGTCATTTCTCCACCCCTGCGGTAGCTGTATTTTTAAGAGCAGTTGAGGTGTTTAGTAAAGGTGTGGTATGGCTACCAAGCCCATGTTGCAAAGGTTTTATTTTTTCTTGTCAGATGCACCAGCAAAAAGAGTAATTTGCTGCTTTAAATGTCGTCCCAAGATAGCATGCTTTACTCCGGTTGTGACCGAGAATTGCGTCAGGCTCCCTCCCGTCTCCAGGATGTTTACTTAAAGATCACACGCCCTCACGCCTGACAATATTCTCTCTTATTCACATCAACGTATAGCCGAAAGACTTGTTAAAAGGCATGCGAGACGTCAATTATGTTGCTGATTTTGTTCACATTCTTGCATAGAGAAAGTTTAAGGCATTATCCTTCTCTGTTTGTGAAGTGTGATCTCACATTGTGAGTGTAAAAGCATGTGTTGTGTTGTATTCCAGGTCTAAAGAGAGCATGTATCACGCTCTGATCTATGCCACAGTATTAGAGATGCAGGCCATGATGACCTTCCAACACGACGACATAGTGCATGCTGGGAACACCATGAAGAGAGCGCAGGAGGTGTGCCAGAGGTAGAAGGAGAGCCAAAACAATGCATTCGTTCCTGTCGTGGAGACACTTTTCCTCTGACCTTTTAGGCAAATGGGCTCATTTCCATGTCAGCTGACCTAGTTCTTCAGTATTTACATTTGCTTGTCTTTGCATAGAGATGTAACGGTGTGGCTTTAAATGACAGACAGCTGGTCATGTTTTTATTGGCCTTGCATAACGTAGATTAAATGGAGTAGAAGAGATGCACTGGCCTATGTGTCCTTGCACACACACACACACACACACACACCACGTAACCGTGCAGCACTAATCCAGATGAGCGTATGTGGGTGTAGCAATGGTCACACATCAGCTCACTTTCGGTTTACTTAAGGAGTGAGTCATAAAACAGGGTCTTGGGAGAGTAGTGCAATATTTTATACTTTTATATTTTATATAACTAATATTTTATTATATTAGTAATTAGTAAAAGTAATATTTTATTATATTACTTTTATTATTTTATATAATATGTAATGTTTTACTTATGTTCGTCGCTCAGATTAAATCGTAAGAGAGTCTCCTAAAAGAACCTAATTTTAAAATAAGTGTAAATTCATAATTCAGTTTACTAATTGACAAATAAATCGACATATTTCAAATTATGTTTCAAAGCATGTTTTTAGTGAGTTGGTAAATTTATTAAGCAATTAGCATATACAATTTTATTTTATAGGTTAATCATTGGAAATGTTTGGAAGCTTGATTCTGCAACAGAATAAAACAGTTTTAAAGACAATTGCGATATTTTTATTTTGACTTTTTTCGGATTTAGTATATTTAGTATTTAGCAATTGCGAGAAATAGTCAGAATTGCGAGATATACAGTCGCCATTCTGAATCTCGTAATTCTGACTTTTCTCGTAATTCTGACTTTTTTTCTGGTAATTCTGACTTTTTTCTCGTAATTCTGACCTTTTTTTCTCGTAATTCAGACTTTTTTTCTGGTAATTCTGACTTTTTTTTCCTCGTAATTCTGACTTTTTTTTCCTCGTAATTCAGACTTTTTTCTCATAATTCTGACTTTTTTCTCGTATCTGACTTTTTTTGTCGTAATTTTGATTTTTTTCTCGTAATTTTGACTTTTTTTTCGTAATTCTGACTTTTTTTCTCATAATTCTGACTTTTTTTCTCGTAATTCAGACTTTTTTCTCGTAATTTGGACTTTTTTCTCGTGATTCTAATTTTTTTTCTCGTAATTCAGACTTTTTTCTTTTAATTCTCTTTTTTTTCTCATAATTCAGACTTTTTTCTTGTAATTCTGACTTTTTTTCCCTCTTAAAATTGAGCTCCGAGTTATAAACTCATTCTGAGAAAAACACTCAATTGTGATTATCACAATTGAGAAAAAAAGAAAAAAAAGCCTGGATTGTGAGATGAAAAGTCACTATTACCTTGTTTTAAATGTATTCAGTGGCGTAATCAAGCGTCCCTTAAAATGACTTTTGAAGTCAAATGAATTTTTTTTTCTTTGAGAAATAGAAAGAAATTGAAATAACATAAATGTCTTTTACTGTCACTTTTGATCAATGTAATGCATCTTTACTTCAAAATCTTTTGAATGGTAGTGCATGTTACATTTTTATTTTTGAGTTATTAATAATGTCCCCCTCATCTTCCACAAGGAAGTGCTTTTGGCTGATCGAGTGTGTTTGTGCAGAAGTATGTTGTGTGTTTGTTCACGTATATATCTTGACTTCTCGCTGTTCTCTCTCAGGTTCCGTAAGAAGTCCGGCAGTCTGAGTCGTCGAGGAGCGAATGATGATGACCTCACAGAAGGTGCCTTCTTCTCTTCCCAGAAATGTCCGCTTTGCATGATTATTACAGGAGAAATAAGACTCAAATAAACCTACTATTATGTCTAAAGAATTTTAGGCTTGTGAATTTTAGGCTAGGTGCAATTCAATGACCATTTTAAGATGAGAAGTTTCACAAACTTGGTTGTTTTATAGAGCATCTCCATGCTGAAGTGTGTTACGCCGAGTGTTTGCTACACAGAGCCGCTCTCACCTTCTTACAGGTTTGATACATTTCAAGACACAATCACTCACACACAGACAATCTCAGGTGTTTTTTATGGTGTGTTAGAGGTGTGAGATGCCTATATCGTAATTTCACCCACTTTTCACTCCGTCCTACTCCACTCTTTTCGCAGAAAAGTTTCTATATAGATCCTTAAAGGGTTCTTTCAGGCTCCTAGTATAACATTTAAGGGGTTCCAATCATGGTATCATTTTATGGATATCATTTTTAGTTGAATTTTTTAATCATAATTCAATTTTACAAATTAAACATACCCTAATGTCCCGAACAACCTCTGTAGTCACATTTAGTAGTCACAAACAGTTTTAAAAAAAAATCACGAATGTCGTGTTACTGGTGTGTTTTTTTTATGTTGTAGAATAAAATATACAAACATCTTGAGCTTGTGTTCACCACAGACGTTTTTTCAGGCGTTTAACCGAAACCCCGAAACTTTGGGACGATGGAACCAGATTTGCTACAATGCTAACTCGTTTTTGCAGAAATACATAATCTCTGCACCACTTTTAAAGGGATACTCCACTTTTTTTTGAAATTGGCTCATTTTACAACTCCCCCAGAGTTAAACAGTTGAGTTTTACCATTTTTGAATCCATTCAGCCGATTTTCTGATATTAGAAGAATACTATATTAGTAACCAGACAGTTTCTGGTCCCATTGACTTCTATAGTATATATTTTTTCCTACTATGGAAGTCAATGAGAGCAGAAATGACTGACTGTCTGGGGTTGTTTCCTGGGAAAAAGCTGTCTAGTGTGAGGAACCTTGGTGTCCTTTTTGACTCTGAGCTTAAATTTGACCGGCCAATTAATGCTGTCGTTAAGAATAGTTTTTTCCATCTTAGATCAATTGCTAAATTGAAATCTATTCTTTCTTTTGATGATATGGAGAAGGTTGTTCATGCCTTTGTGTCATCCCGTTTGGATTATTGTAATGTTTTGTACCTGGGTGTGAGTCAGGCTTCTCTCTCCCGTCTGCAACTCGTTCAGAACTCAGCTGCCAGACTTTTAACGGGGACTAAGAAGAGAGAGCACATTACTCCGGTTTTAATTAAATTACACTGGTTACCCATAAGATACAGAATCCAATACAAAGCATTGTTGTATGTTTTTAAGGCTCTGAATGGCCTAGCACCTGAGTATGTTACTGATTTAATTAGCCGCTGTCAATCCAGTAGATCTCTGCGCTCAAATGATAAATTGCTTCTCATGGTTCCGCGATCCCGTTTGAAAGGTAAAGGTGATCGGGCTTTCTCTGTTGCGGCTCCTAGGCTCTGGAATGATCTTCCTCTGTCTGTAAAATCTTGTCCTTCTTTGGGTGTTTTTCAGAGCGCGCTTAAAACTTACTTGTTCTCTTTGGCATTTGATAATCCTATGTAAGTTTTTATGTCATGTCATGTGTTTGCATTGTTTTTATGTCTGTATTTTTACTTTCTATTTTATTCCTTTTGTACAGCACTTTGGTTCCACTTGTGGTCTTGAAAGTGCTTTATAAATAAAGTTGAGTTGAGAAACTGTCTGGTTACTGATATTCTTCTAAATATCAGAAAATCAGCTGAATACATTCGAAAATGGTCAAACTCAACTGTTTAACTCTGGGGGAGTGGTAAAATTAGCTTTTTTCCCAAAAAAGTGGAGTATCCCTTTAAGACGTTTCATCTGTCATATATATATATATATATATATACATTTGGCAGAAAGGGTTCTGTGGTTGAACCTTTTTGAAAGAGTGCAGGGCTCAAATTTGCACCTGATTTCTTGTTCTCTCTCTGTTTGTTGACAGGATGAGAATATGGTGGGTTTTATTAAAGGAGGAATCAAAGTACGGAACAGTTACCTCATATACAAGTAAGTCTTTAGCAAGTAAGTGAAAGAAATCTTGTGCCAATAAGACACCTGCACCTTTTAAAGGGATAGTTCACCCAAAAATGTGTAGTCAGTCATCATTTACTCACCCTCAAGTTCGATTATTACAAGTATTAATTTCTTTCTTCTGCTGGACACAAATGAAGATATTTTGAAGAATGTTTATAACCAAACAGTTTTGGGCACCATTGACTTCCATAGTATTTTTTTTCCTACTATGGAAGTCTATGGCCACCAACATTCATTCAACAGAATAAAGAAATTCATTCAGGTTTGGAACAACTTGATGTTGAGTAAATGATGACAATGACAT
The DNA here is from genome assembly GCA_038021265.1 of Cyprinella venusta. Lineage (NCBI taxonomy): Eukaryota > Metazoa > Chordata > Actinopteri > Cypriniformes > Leuciscidae > Cyprinella > Cyprinella venusta. The sequence goes on from CM075863.1 coordinate 46,850,177, forward strand.
TTTTGGGTGAACTATCCCTTTAACCCAATTGAAACAACCTATCGTTGATTCCCATTCATGCACCAACATCATGCCCTTGAATTTGTCAGCTGTGTATGACGTCATGATTTTTATGCAGGGAGCTGCACGCCTTCGTCCAATCAGATACAACTTTCAAAGGACCAAACCACAAGCATTTAGAGGGCGGAGTCTCTTTTGGGATCGGGGCTTTCAACTTGGTATGTTTGTGTGTGTGATATTGCATCTCTGTTCCTATGAATACACTCCAGACTGTCAATCGTGTGTGTTCTCCACTCTTCACGCAGACTCTTTCACTGTTTCCTGCCCGGATACTCAAGCTGCTAGAGTTTGCAGGCTTTTCTGGAGATAAGGTTTTGAAAATTTGAAGTAAAAATTACACTCTTCTATTTTTCATGTGTTAATTCATTTGTTAATGGTCTTCTTAATTTGTGTGTGTAGGAATTTGGCATCTCTCAGCTGTACACCGGAGCCACCTCTCACACCCTGCGCTCCATGCTGTGTGCCCTCCTCCTGCTCTGTTTCTACACCTTTCTTTCTTTTATTTTAGGTAATATGTATTTGTGATGAATTATGCATTTGATACCCACATAAATCAGACATTTTTGGTTAAGTCTCTTTAGTTAATTGTGTAACTTTAAAGGATAGTTTAAAATGACTATTTGGGGATGGTACAATTCAATAATTTAGTGTACAATTGGGTAGATGGATGGGTATAATAAACTATTTAGATGTATATTTAAATTTTTTTTTCATATAAATTATTTTACATATTAATAGTCATATGTGTATATATATATATATATGTGTGTATATATATATATATATATATATATATATATGAAGAGTTCAGATGCAAAAGCCTCTAAAAGCCATTTGAAATTTTCTTCTAGAATGATCATTTTTATCAAGCTTGTATATTTAAGTTCAGTAATTTCACTTAAATTGCAATGAGAATTACCTATTAATCGTCATTTAAGTGAAATTACTGAACTTGAATATATAAGCTTGATAAAAATGATCATTTTAGAAGAAAATTTCAAATGGCACTAGGGTTGGGTATCATTTGAATTTGAACGATTCCGATTCCTTTTTTCGATTCCGGTTCCTAACGATTCTCGATTCCGATTCTTTTAAGAGGCAGGGTCAAAAAAGTTTGGCTAACCTTGCTAACCAACGGTCTTTCTGAAGGAAATACTCCTTTTGTCACAAATTTTGCATTTTGTCGGGATTTCGTTATTTTAGAAAAGTGAAGCCACACTTTGGACCGCCGACGTAAGCTACTCATGTTCGACTGGCGCGGTTATGCCAACACTTCCGGTAGACGCTTCTTCGTTGGTGTTGTTCAGCGGTTTCTTCTTTCGCTCGGCGGACTGTGAATATCGAAACTAGGAATCGAAATTTTAACTTTTGAACGATTCCGGGAAAAACGAAAAGTTAGTCCCGGTTCCAATCGATACTCGATTCTCGATACCCAACCCTAAATGGCACTTAGAGGCTTTTGCATCTGAACTCTTCATATATATATATACATTTGACTATTATATATGTGAAATAATTTATATGAAAATTTGTTTATTTAATATAAATTACCGTTTATAATATGGTACCACACTACCATTCAACAGTTTAAAGAAATTGATAATGTAAAAATTGTAATGTTACAAAATATGTTCAATAATTACTGTTTTTATAAACGTTGTATTCATCAAAGAGTCCTGAAACAAAAAGTAACATAGTTTCCACAAAAAAATGAAGCAGCACAACTGTTTTCAACATTGATAATATACATAAATCTTTTGTGAGCAGCAAATCACATTCAAATGATTTCTGAAGGACCATGTGACTCTGAAGACTGGAGTAATGATGCTGAGAATTAAATTTTTTTTTTCTCAATATTACTGTAATTTTTACTCAAATAAATGCATCCTTGGTGAACATGAGACATCTTTAAAAAAATATTTAAAAAAATTAATGAGCCCAAACGTTTGAATGTTAGTGTATATATACAGAAATGATATTTGTATTGTTATTCATAGAGTGATGTTTTGTGTAGGTACTGGCGAGGGGGGAGAGGTGGAGGAGGCCGAAAGACTACTGAAGCCATTTCGCCTGCGATACCCACAGGTCTGTTTCTGCTTCTGCTTCTCTTGGCTTCACAGTCTCATGGTTTCATGTCAATCATTCTAGTAAGTTGCTTTAAAGACCCTCTAAAATGAAAATTGGACTTTTGTGGCATTTAGTTCGTCACTACCAAACTACACTATACAACTAAACTACACTACACTACACTGCACTAGCTGACAAATTCACACTTGACAAATATGAACATTTGAAAATTTGCAGTCTTCCTCTTCTATAAAATCACCCCATGATGACTCATTTTTTTTTTTATTCAGAGGAATATACCAAGTTGCTATACAAACACTAACCGGAAAGAAACCCATGCTGGTCGACCTCTTTTATAGAGTGCCAAAGTTACGACGTCACTTTGTAGGCCAAAATGCGGAAGTGAGTTAGCATTTTAGCACTACCGGTTCCTTCGCCCTAAAGTGTATGGGTTTTTTGAATGGGTTTTGCTAAATCGCCTGAAATAATGTCTGTGGTGAACAAAGCGTCTAAATATTTTCACGTTTTGATCTATGACATAGTTTGTGGTTTTTAAACTTTATTGTGTCTGCTTGTGTTTTTTTAAAATATTTATGTAGGCTTCAAAATGTATAAATTTTGGATTAACTTGTAAACATTATCTTCATAGACAAAACATTAAGGGTCACAACTCTTTGTTGAACACAGATCTTATTTTTTGCGATTTTTCCAAAAGTCAATGGGGAAAATGCATTGCTTTTCGACCGAAGAAACCCATCCGCCACTAGCTTCCGAGTTGTCCTACAAAGTGACGTCATAACTTCGGCACTCTATTGAAGCTCATTTTCTGATTATCTCTCCAGGGAGCGATTTTCCTTTTCTTTGCAGGTCGAGCAGAAGAAATAAAGGGCAACATTGATGAGGTAAGAAACAAGAGGAGAATACTGAAACATTAGTAGTTTCATGTCGAATCTGACCACATAGTGTTTTATTCTCCATTTTGATGATTTTAAAGATGTTCTATTATGTTTATCTTTTACAAATTCAACATTTTTTAGTGTGTAATGTTGCCGTTTAAACATGAAAAACGTCTGCAAAGTTACAACGTCACTCCAGAGGGAGTTATTCTCTATATCAGTTTACACTGAAACGCCTCCATTGTAGTCTTGACTTTCTTCCAGGAACAGTGTCACAATATTCCTCATTTAAATAATTCCCCCACAAGGCATATGCAAAATAAAGGGACGAGTCCTGGTTGTTTTGTGTCAGTAGTGTGTTGAAACTCATGGTTATGGGGAGGGGCGGGATCAAAGCAAAAAGCAGTTGACCAATCACAACACACTGATCCAGCCGACCAATCAGAGCACACTGAGCTTTTCAGAAGGAGGGGTTTCATTGAGAGAGGAACTAAACAGAGCCTTACTGACAGACTGAGAAGAGAGGAGCTGCAATGGCGAAATAAGGGAAAAATAATGTGTTCTTGAACAAGGATGTAAGCCTAATCCAAATCAAGACTTTGAAGAAGCCACATAATATAGCCTTTTTAAAGACTACAGAGTGGTTGGAATACAATTGAACTGTGGTTTGAAAAAAACAAGGGTCAGACAGAGGTGGAAAGTGATCATGCAAAACTAATGTTTTTGACTAACCTTATAATTGTACCCCTGCTTATCCAGGCGGTGGCGCTGTTTGAGGATGGCTGCAAGGCCCAGCAGGTCTGGAAACAGTTTCATCACATGTGCTACTGGGAGTTGATGTGGTGTTTCACTTTTAAGAGGCACTGGAAGATGGCGTACTTCTACGCAGACCTGCTGAGCCAGGAGAGCCGCTGGTCTAAGGTGAGAACCAAGAGTGTAACTAGTCTGCATTTTACATGAAAATAACATTTCAAATAGGGCTGCACATTTAAGGAAAATTATATATATAAATATATTATATGAATAAAATATATAATAAAAATATTAAATATATAATAATTAAATAAAATAATGTGTGTGTATATATATATATATATATATATATATATAATAAAAATATTAAATATATAAATATATTATATAAATATAATATCGGATATAATATTAATAATTATTATAACTATGACTACTACTATATAAAATATATATAAATATATTTTATTTATATATATATATATATATGAATATTTATAAACTTGTATAAAAGTACTAAATAAAAACTAAATAGGAAATATTACTATTGTAATATTTCACCGTAAAATAAAGATTTAAGAACATTTTTATTACAACAAAAATTTTTATGGCTTTCTCAATTTTAAACTGTTAAACTTATCAAACTTAAACTTTAATAGAAAACCGCTGGGCAGGGCTTGATTTTTATTCATGGGAAATTGATTGAATGCTTGTGGTTTGCTATTGGTGGATCTCATGTGAGTGACAGGTTGCCCCGCCCTCACGCCAGTGATCACATCATCAGAGACGAGAACACTGTGCCGTGCTTCACTCTGAAACACGCAGCGCATTTATTTCATTAAATTGCTGCCTTTGCGATTTTGACAAAAGCAGAAAGCCATTTTCCAATTTCGAGTTTATTACAATTAAGCGTTCAATTGTAATTTTCAGATTGCTAAGATGACAAAATATTCATTGTGCTAAAATCTCATTTGATTCATAGCGTTCACAGAGTTTGTTCTGGTTGTGTTTCATAATTAAGGCACAATGAGAATGATTTAATCACCTGAAATATAATGTTTTAGTGTATCTAGAATTTACATTACATTTTTTTGCTGTCCGAGAAACAACCATGTCATGATTGTATAAGTGTGATCTGTATAGATGCCAAGACATTTCTGTGACATGTTTAAAATGGCCTCCACCCGGAATGTAAATCAAGTGAGTTTATAAATAGTGGGGAATATATATTGTATGTATATTATATATTGTATAGAATCTATAGAATTATATAGAATCTTATTATAATATATATATATATATATATATATATATATACTGCGCATATATATACTGTGTGTATATATATATATATATATACACATATAAATATATATATATATATATATATAAAAAATATATGAAAATATCATAAGGCACATGCATATATACTGTATGTGTGTGTATATATATATATATATATATATATACACATAAATATACACACACACACACACATATATATATACATTTATAAATATATAAATAAACAATATAAGAAAATTGAGGAAACATACCAACTGTGTAAGGCACACACTACTAACAAAAAAGGGATTTTATTTTTTATATTTATGATTATTATTTTTATTTTACAGGACATCACTAAAATAGTAAATATTTTGACACAGAGGAGCAGTTTCTACTTCATTTTTTCTACTTAGTATTTGAATTTAAAATTGTGATGAAATTAAGTTTAGGAATGTTAACGTTTCTTCCACTTACATGAGTGTGAATACTTGCTCTCAATGAAATTTCACGAAGTCAGAAAACGGTAAAAAGTGAAACAGAGGGCAAAATGACCGATTTCTTAATGAGTGTTGTAATGTTCTCAGCAGTTGGTGAGCCAACAGGAGCGTTAGCCAACAATTCTGGTCTAAATGCAGACGGGCTTCCTCTTCAGAAACATGAAGTCGAACCGTACAGGTGCAAAGCCTGGGATTGCGCTGTATTTTTGTAAATCATTGAAGTTATGCTACATTTGTTATATCGCAGCGATTAGACAAACTGCCATGTGTAAGCTGTGTAAATTGGCTTTGTGGGCTGATGTCTTTGCCAGGTTTTTGTTTGGACTGGTTGGTTCTCTGGCTGGTTGTGATTACGTACAGTGTGTTTCCAGTGTACAGAAGGATTATTATGCTTGTCTCTCTCAGGCCATGTACGTGTACATGAAGGCGGCTTATCTCAGCATGCTCCCAGACTCCGAATCCCGGCCGTTCGGGGATAATGAGGTGGATCTTTTTAGGTAAACACAAATGCAATTGCATCGCCAAGACTGGTGACAGATGAGGCTTTCATGAAAAAATTAAATCTTCTGTGTATGGGTTAATTTGGTACAGTATGATACGCATCAAAGCAGACTTTAACTTCCTGTTTACTTCCAATCTCTCTCAGACAGGTACCAACATACAAACAGAAGATAGCCGGTAAATCTCCACCCACTGAGAAGTTTGCCATTCGGAAAGCAAGACGGTACAAAGGCAGCAATCCTATCAGACTTCCTGTTCCTGTGCTTGTAAGAATAACATTCAGTACACTTTCGTTTTTCCTTTTATTTTCTGAAACAATATTTATACTTGGCTAATGTGCTTCATATTTCAGGAGATGATGTACATGTGGAATGGGTTTTCCATGATCAGCAAACAGCCTGAGCTCACCGAGGGCATGATGGAGACTCTGTTGGAGGCGGAGCGCACCCTACAGGCTGCTCCGGGTAATTACACACACTTTTCTCTGTGTGTTCAATGAGAAATGACATCAGTTGCATTTTTGGCAAATCTACTAATTTTTGCGGTATTAATCTTAGAAAATATGTCTTAGAAAAATAGAAAAAGATCTTAGAAAAAGACAAATAAAATAAAAAATTAATTCTAAATCATATATTTAAAAAAAATAAATATACCCGCATTTCTATTTAATCAATTGCTAAATATTCCATGGTCAATTACTTTGTTTTTATATTACCCATTTATCCTCATGTTTAGATATTTTATAATTTTAAAAAGATTTATTTATTTCAATTTAAAATTCTAAAAGAGACACAAGATGACTTTGACTTAAGTTGTTTTATATTGTGTACGGTTTAACAAGGTGTGCGTGTATGTCTGTAGATATATATATATATATATATATATATATAAATAACAAAAAAAATATATACATATACATATCTATCTATCTATCTATATATATATATGTATTTATACAGGTCATGTGAAACGTGAAAGTTCAAAAAGTCAGTAATTCAACTTAAAAAGAGAAACAAATATATTATATAGACTCATTACATGCAAAGTGAGATATTTCAAGCTTTTATTCATTATAATTTTGACCATTATGGCTTACAGCTTTGAAAAACTTTTCACAATATTCTAATTTTGAATTTTGGGTTTTCATAAGCAATCATCAAAATTATAATGAGTCATAATTATAAAAATCATTTGCATGTAATAAGTCAATAAAATACATTAGTTTCAACTTTTAAATAATAACTGAAATAAATCAACTTTTGCACAATATTCAAATTTTTCAAGCTTCACCTGTATATACACCATATATATACATTTACACACACCGTATATATTTTTTCTATTAAAATATTTTCTCTTAAAATAATTGAATTAAAATGCCAGTAACTACTAAAAATCATAACATGTTATTTTACACCTCTTTACTGCAGAAGTACCAGAAAAAAATATTTTTTCCTTTTGAATATTGTTTTTGACAATAGCAGGCCTTAAAGGGAAAGTACACCCAAAAACAAAAGTTCTGTCATTTACTCATCCTCATATTGTGCTAAACCTGTGTTTCTTTCTTCTGTTGAACACAAAGATATTTTGTTGGTAATCAAACAGTTGCTTTTTAAACAGTAGTTCTACATTGTTTATATAACCTACCTATACCAGTAGCACCTCATTGCAGTACACAAGATCCAGGGGGCGGAGTCGGATCCAGATCTGAGGGGTGGAGTTGGGTAGGTTTAGGGATCAGGGGGTGGAGCTAGGTAGGTTTAGGTATATGTAAGGTGGGAGGAGTTGGATCTGGATATCATGTTCTGCAGTGAGGACCATCTCACCTATACAGTAGTATTCTGTATATAATTTTACACTCATTCTTTCTGTATGCGTAGAGAACGAGTACAGTGTGGACGACACATGTTTAATCCTGCTTCTGAAAGGCCTGTGTCTGAAGAACCAAGGCCAGATGCAGGCGGCAGAGGACTGTTTCAGACAGGTTTACAGCAGGCCAGTGCTCCTGTATTAATGCAGTTGCCCTTCAGAAATGCTTGTTCTGTCTCAGGATGGAGTTTGAGATGTTTTTGTGTCTTTAACAGTGAAAAGAAGCTGAAGTTTGACCATTACCTGGTTCCTAACGCTCTGCTGGAGACTAGTCTCTTGTGCATAGACACGGGGAGGAAAGAGCAAGCCATCAAACTCCTGCAGAAAGCCAAGTGAGAACCAATACAGTTCACACACACACACACACACACACTGAATACTCGTTTTTAGTGGTTTGTTGTTGCTCCAGTCTGAAATGTCACATTGTTGCTGTCTCTCCTGTCAGGAATAACTACAAAGAGTACTCGATGGAGTCTCGTACGCAGTTCAGGGTCCATGCAGCCCTGATCAAACTTAAGGCTGACACTAGTGACCAAGATGAAATAACAACTTTATGAGGAAAGATGATTCTAAAGGTCGTCCCAGGTCACTTTATGTGGAGAATGCTAATTATCAAAGACACAGTGTGGTTTTATGCAGTGGCACTGCCTTGTGTTAATATAGGAGACACTAAAAACCTCATTTGTACATTTCTCCAGCTTATTTTGCCAAATTGATGTTTTAGTTAGGAAATAGAAATAATGAATGGATATTTCAAATGTAAACTAGAGTTTAATCTCCTTTTGTGTGAAAGTGTCCATCTTAGGGAGTATTAAATATCAAATTTTTTTGTTTTTTCCTGTACAGGTTTAATTAAAAAGGGAAAATAGCTAGAATACTAACGTGTTTAAAAATAAATTGGACAAACTATTTTACACTATTGTAATGATTAAACATGTTGATTATTGGAAGGCCGAGTGTGGGATTGAATATTATATTCCTTTCTTGAATGAATCAAGAACATTTATAATAATCAAATAGTTCCCCAGCATGCATCGTAAATACTCAGTTGTCAAATACTGTGGTTATTATTTTTGTCATGCAATGTAGTTAATGTTTATTATTGATATTGCTATTAAAATAATTTTGGAAATGTATAATTTATGCATGTTTTTTTCAATCGATGCAATTATTTAGCAATCAATGCAATGGGTTACAGCATGATAAATCAGTTTTCCTTAAGCTAAAGTATGTTTTCTTTTTAACTTCTCAAATTAACAAGGAATTATGTTATCACATTTATTAATGAAGCTCTTTGAATATCGCAGTTTTTCAGACAGACATCCATGTATATTTTCTGAAGTCAGTTTATTCTAATTAAACTAGAATGTGCGATAATCACAATGACATGTACAAAGAAACCAATTTTACAATATAGTACAGTGGCACTGTATAAAAGTCCTTGTTCTGGGCAGTGAGGGTTATTGGCTGGATTCAGCTGTCGCTGCGGGCAAGCCTTGCTCTTCCTCTTTCTTTGTGCGTTTCAGAAGTTTCCTCTTCTTCTTCTCCTCCTTCTCTATTTCAGCAACCATCTCTTTGAACTTGGCGCTGCGGGGGTCCAGCGAATACCCAAAGCGCTCTCTCGCCTCGGCCAGCAGTTTGTCTCGCTTTATTTTCTCCTCTCTTTGCTTCTGTTTCGTCTCCCTTTTCTGCTTTTTCCAGTCTGCGATCATCTTGGGCATTTTGGCCATGTTTGCAGCAATAGTCTTCTCTCTGTGTGGAAACAAAGCGGAAAGCTGCGTTAAAACAAATGGTTGTGATCATCTGCTTTTCCCTAACTTCTTTAATGTAGTTTTTTCTTCCACAAGAAGCAACCCAGATAGCACAAGTCTATGTGATGTTTGCATCTGGAAGACGGATTTTTAAAGTCGGCATGGAACGTAAGTTGAGATTGTCATTTTTTCCTTTGTCGTGATGTATATCCGAGTGAAACGGCTTCTGAAATTAGAAAAAAATGTAGGGCAGGGCTTTATTTCGTCCTTCGGGAATTGATTGGATCGTTGGAGGTTGGGCGTTGCAAACAAAATCAATGGAGGCAGCCGGTTCACCGATAGCCGCACCCTCATCGGATCTGGCCACACCCTTTCACCATTCCACGTGACCCGAAATAGAAGAGAGGTTGTTTCGATGCGGGAGGGAAGGGTAATGTCTTTGATTAAAGGTTATAAGCGTACATGAATTTTAAAAAAATAATGAAGTGCACAGATAAATCATTTATAATAAACACTACAATATTACATATAAAAAGATTTGTCAAATTTGATTTCATGCGGACTTCAAGAGTGTTTGCTCATCTGCAATAGGACATTTCCTGTCAGATGTCAAATAGACGTTTAGAAGATGTCGGTTTAACGTGCATTCTAAATCATTAAAGACATCTTCTAAACATCTATTTTACATCAGGAAACGTCCTATAGACGTATTGCAGATGAGCAAACACTCTTAAAAATACTCTTCCAGATGTAAACATCACAATCAAATTTGCAAGAAAAAAAATCCATATTTAAAACTTTATTAGCTATAACACATACTTAGGCAGACATTTGTGAGGGAACAACCGAAGAATGACAACAAATTGCATATTAAATTAAATAAACTATGAAGAATAATTGTTTCCATCGTATAAAAGATAATACACGCGGGAACCAATAACTTTTGACGTCATAACTCGTGACACGTCCTAACCGTCAAATTTGAACGTTTGAAGGAATTTCTCATCGAATAACGAGTTCAATTTCGGTTTGTACGTCACATAAATCCATATAAAAAGGCTCAGAAGACTTGGAATATATTAGATAATATTATTATATTATCTGTAATATGTATAATTATGTTTCCATCGTATAAAAGATAATACACGCGGGAATAAATAACTTTTGACGTCATAACTCGTGACACGTTCTAACCGTCAAATTTGAACGTTTGAGGGATTTTCTCATCGAATAACGATTTTAATTTTGGTTTGTACGTCACATAAATCCATATAAAATGGCTCAGAAGACTTGGAATGTAGATAATAAATCACATAGATTACTTTTACCAGCATAATGTTAGTCAACTGCCACTATAATGTGTAATGAGATGATTTGCCAATTTTTTAGGTTTTGGAGTTTGAAAGCTCCAGTCCATCGCTGCATATGGAAACCGAACCTCGGACATTGTCAGAAACACATCATAACGGGCTTGTAACAACGTAAAGGTGAGTAAATGATCCCACTTTGCGTTTTGGGGTGAACCTATTATGAATTTTATATATATATAACAGTTAAATGTGTGTGTTAAATACGGTTGACAGCAAACACCCAATAGAAACCAACGTTAGTAAAAATTCCCTTCACCTCTCCATCCGCTTCTGCGCCTTCTCCTTCTCCCTGGCCGCGATGTTTGCCAGCATCACCTCGAGCGGAGGGTGCCACTCTCTCTCCTCGGCCAGCAGCTCCTCCAGCCGGGCGTGAGAGGGCCAGAGTTTGGCCGGGTCAATCCCCGACGCGCGTCCATAGCGGCCGAACAGTCTGCGATCATACTTCTCAGTCTTCTGCCATTCGGGCGTCTTCTCGCACTCTTTATTCGGTATATAAGGGTTCTTTATATTCAGCCAGAGGGGTCTTGGGTTATAGTTCGCGATCTGGTGGACTACAGTCGGTATAAAGGAGTTTAATTTACTAACTCCGTAGAATAAGCCTGTCCTGCAGCTCAGCAAGGAGGCCGCCATGTTTGATGACAACCCAGTGACCTCTGACGTCATCAAACGGACGCGTGCGTGGTGCTGACGTTATTACGCCCTCTGCTGGCGTAAATGAAAGTGTCAAAAGGAAATTTAAAAAAATTAAATAAATAAATAGAAAGTGTCAAAGGAAATTATGATCACTCAATGGCCTCTTTATTAGGTAGACTGCGTACACCTTGCTAGTTGACCCCCTTTTGTCCTCAGAACTGGCTTAATTCTTTGTGGCACAGATTCAACAATTTGCTGGATACATAAGAAACCAGTTTGTGCAACTCTGTGCTGTTAAAGGGATAGTTCACCCAAAAATGAAACTTCTGTCATTTTCATTTTTGGGTGAACTATCCCTTTAATGTGAAATGTGGGACTGATGAGTCGTCTCTCTTTCTCCACCCTCGCTCCTCCCTGATCATTTTCGTTTGGAGTTTAATCATCACCTCAGGGGGCCTTTAACAATGCTATTTCAATCCTCGGAGGTTTTGTGTGTCCTGAATGCTGGACCCTTAAATCTTTTCCGGTAGTTTAGTGGCACAGTGGGATCCCATTGTTGGAAATAAAGGTCTTAAATGGATATGGTCCCGCTGGTATTGTTCATCCCAGAGTGCGGACAATACTAGAAAACAAAAATGATGGCCAATTTTAAATCTCTGGCTGCCGTTTTGGCCACATTGCGTATTTATTTAATTGAATTACTTTAAAGAAAGAAGAACATACAATATTACACAAATTACAAAGAATTACTGGCAAGTTAATCATAGACATTTGCACAAAAATACATGAGATGGGTAGATAGATAGATAGATAGATAGATAGATAGATAGATAGATAGATAGATAGATAGATAGATAGATAGATAGATAGATAGATAGATTTAAGTTTTATCTGTTATTTTCCTTTTGAACTGACTTCATCACAAAGAATTGCTGGCAAGTTAATCATATACATTTGTACAAAAAGAATACAATAAGTACAACAGAGAAAACATGAGATAGATGGATCAAAACATGACATATACCTTTAATCTCTTTATTTTCCTTTTGTACTGACTTCAAAGTTTAATCATATATAATAATTGTCCATTATGAATCAGTAAATCATTAAGTAAATGAGCAGATAAAGCAACTGTGCTTGAATAATATTTAATATTAATATCAGACACTTTGAACGCCGTGATCTTACTCCATTAAATCAAACGATAGTGAACATTTAGAAGGTGAAGCTTTGAATACCACGACCGAGTTTATTTTTCAGACACATTGAGAGTTTCTGTCCTCACATAATTTAGTGATGAATGGATGAATTATCATGTTTGAAGAGTCTTAAGGGGGCTTAGATGTGTCTTTCACCCGTAGGGCTGCATGTGGTCTGTACTTCTGTTCTTATTAATGGCCCATGCCAGCTTCAGTGAGCAGATGAGCAGAAACTCTGCTTTGAATTTCTGGAACGCAGCATGGGAGGGTTGGATTATTAACCAGCAAACACTCGGAGGAAGAAAAAGGCCTTTTGTTTTAAATGCTCCAGCCCTCCCTCTCTATCACAAACCCCTCCTCTCTTTCCGCTACTCTTCTTTTAGTTTTGATTTCTTTTCAAAAATGTAAAGATGGGACAAACAAGCAGCTTTAGAATGCGGCTCTCGGAGAGACAGATGTCAGAGCTTTTGTGTCGCGACGAGCGCATCATTATAACTCAAAAGTTCCCATGGCGGGGGGTTGAGGAGGGTTTGAGAGGGGTCCGCAGTGTGCCATGCGCGACACAGGGCTTAATTTAGACACCGGTGATCCGTGCCAACTGAGAAGCTTTAAAGACACGACCGTCTGAAGCAGGTCTGCTGGCATTAATGCCGGGATTTTGTCAGTATTGATATATAATGAAACGCTGCGTTTTTCTAAGGCTTTTTTCTCATACATTTGGTCAGAAATTCCAAAAACCTAAATTTATCAATTTTGTCATGTAACTCAATGTATACTGGGATGTATCGATGGATGGATATGAACGTACAGATAGATAGACAGTAAAGATAGATGGATGGATAGATGAATGGATGGATAGATAGTATAGATAGTATAGATAGATAGATAGATAGATAGATAGATAGATAGATAGATAGATAGATAGATAGATAGATAGATAGATAGATAGATAGATAGATAGATAGATAGATAGATGATACACTTTTGTACCCAAAGGCTGCATATTGGTACCTTAATGGAACATTTTAGCACCTAAAATGTACATATTAGTACCTAAAATGGACATATTAGCTCCTGAAATATACATATTAACACTTAAAATGTACATATTAGCACTTAAAATGTACATATTAGCACCTAAAATGTATTAGCACCTAAAATGTACATATTAGCACTTAAAATGCACATATTAACACCTAAAATGTACATACTAGGACCTAAAATGGACATATTAGCACCTAAAATGTATATATTACGACCCAAAATGGACAAATTAGCTCCTGAAATGTGCATATTTTGACCTAAAATTGACATATTAGCACCTAAAATGTACAAATTAGGACCTAAAATGGACATATTAGCTCCTGAACTGTACATATTAGGACCTAAAATGGACATATTAGCTCCTGAAATATACATATTAACACTTAAAATGTACATATTAGCACTTAAAATGTACATATTAGCACCTAAAATGTATTAGCACATAAAATGTACATATTAGCACTTAAAATGCACATATTAACACCTAAAATGTACATTCTAGGACCTAAAATGGACATACTAGCACCTAAAATGTATTACGACCCAAAATGGACAAATTAGCTCCTGAAATGTGCATATTTTGACCTCAAATTGACATATTAGCACCTAAAATGTACAAATTAGGACCTAAAATGTTCATATTAGCTCCTGAAATGTACATATTAGGACCTAAAATGGACATATTTGCTCCTGAAATATACATATTAACACTTAAAATGTACATATTAGCACTTAAAATGTACATATTAGCACCTAAAATGTATTAGCACCTAAAATGTACCTATTAGCACTTATTAACGCCTAAAATGTACATACTAGTACCTAAAATGGACATATTAGCACCTAAAATGTATATATTACGACCCAAAATGGACAAATTAGCTCCTGAAATGTGCATATTTTAACCTAAAATTGACATATTAGCACCTAAAATGGACATATTAGCACCTAAAATGGACATATTAGCTCCTGAAATGTACATATTAACACCTAAAATGTACTTATTAGCACCTAAAATGTACATATCAACACCAAAAATGTACATATTAACACCTAAAATGTACATATTAACACCTAAAATGTACATATTAGCACCTAAAATGGACAAAAGTTTACCTTTTGAAAAGGTACAGCCCCAGTGACAGCTTTTGTACCTTTTTTTCTGAGAGTGTAGATAGATAGATAGATAGATAGATAGATAGATAGATAGATAGATAGATAGATAGATAGATAGATAGATAGATAGATAGATAGATAGATAGATAGATAGATAGATAGATAGATAGATAGATAGATAGATAGATTGTGAGTTCATCCAAAGGGACTATCCATATGGCCTTATGATTAAATATTTACAGGCCAACATATTTCCAACCAACTCATGAGAAATTCATGGAGATCTTGGATTATGGGATGGTTCTATTCCTGCCCACTGCCGTTTCCCACTCCCACAATAACTGGAGAACAACCAAGGGAATTTCCAGATGTCATCTCGGTAAACATGATGATCTCTCATGCTTGTAATGTGCCCACGATGACCTGTAATACGTGCAATATATTTCAAGTGCTGTACATATGTGGTTTCGATTGTAATGGCGCTTTGTTCAGTCATCACGTTTAAATTTAGTTATTTAGCAGACGCTTATTCAACGCAGCATACAAATGAGGAAAAATACAAGCAATTACCGTACATGAGCTAACACTTTACAATAAGGTCTCATTATAATGCATTAGCTTACATTAACTAACAATGAGCGATATATTCACAGCATTTATTCACATTTTTATTAACTAACATTAACAAATGTTGTTCTCAGTTAATTTCGAGCGTTTGAAAGCAGGATTCTGATGTTTTTATTGTTCATCAGCCAGGGTCAAAATCGTTCTGAAAGTGATTTCATCAGTGTAGTTTTCTGGTGCTGTTATCATTAGAGATGTGAGAGATTAGAGATGACACCTAAAGGATTATTAGGAACACCATACTAATACTGTGTTTGACCCCCTTTCGCCTTCAGAACTGCTTTAATTCTACGTGGCATTGATTCAACAAGTTACTGAAAGTGTTCTTCTAGAAATGTTGGCCCATAGGATAGCATCTCGCAGTTAGAGATTTGTGGGATTCACATCCAGGGCACGAAGCTCCTGTTCCACCACATCCCAAAGATGCTCTATTGGGTTGAGATCTGGTGACTGTGGGGGCCATTTTAGTTTGTGGGGGCCATTTTTGTTCAAGAAACCAGTTTGAAATGATTCGAGCTTTGTGACATGGTGTATTATCCTGCTGGAAGTAGCCATCAGAGGATGGGGACATGGTGGCCATAAAGGGATGAACATGCTCAGAAACAATGCTCAGGTAGGCCGTGGCATTTAAACGATGCCCAATTGGCACTAATGGGCCTAAAGTGTGCCAAGAAAACATCCCCCACACCATTACACCACCACCACCAGCCTGCACAGTGGTAACAAGGCATGATGGATCCATGTTCTCATTCTGTTTACGCCAAATTCTGACTCTACCATCTGAATGTCTCAACAGATATCGAGACTCATCAGACCAGGCTACATTTTTCCAGTCTTCAACTGTCCAATTTTGGTGAGCTCTTGCTAATTGAAGCCTCTTTTTCCTATTTGTAGTGGAGATGAGTGTTACCCGGTGGGGTCTTCTGCTATTGTAGCCCATCCGCCTCAAGGTTGTGCGTGTTGTGGCTTCACAAATGCTTTGCTGCATACCTCGGTTGTAACGAGTACTAAGTCAGAATCATAGCATGTCAAAATTGAGACAAAATTAATGACATAAATCATAATTTTGACTTTTTCAATCTTATAATTTTTATTTAGCATGTCATAATTTTGACTTAGTATGTCATAATTTAGATTCTTCATCTCATTTCAATGATTTACCAAAGGTTTGGCGAAAATGGGCTTCCATAGTTTTGAATTTGTTCAATCTCTTAAATATAAGCACTTGTCTTGTAGGTGTTTTGTGGTTAAAATGACTTGATATGACTGGCTCGTTCATCACTCTGGAACTAGAAAGTCAAGTTGAGCACTTTTGAGCTACATGATCTCTCCTTGTGCGGCTGTGTACTGCATCTGTGCACAGAACTGTATAGTACACACACGCAGTATGGAGGTGTGCCATTCTGAACATACTGAAGCCATATACTATCAAGATGTTTGACCGCTCCATATGAAGTAAACAATCAGCGACGCACATGTAGAGAGTGACATTGCTCATGTTCTCATCCTGCAGGCGGATCTGGAAGTCTCCATGTCATTGTTTAAATGATTCCCCTTCACTAAACTGGGAACGAACCCAAGCAAGAAGTACACGTGAAAGCACCTCAGGAGGGGAGCATGTTCAGCGGGGAGCTTTTCAATAATGGATGTACCACATTGAGCTCCCGTTAATAATGTGTTTCTGTCACCGCGGGAGACAGAAAACCACATTTTAGAGGCGGACGAGAGAATAATGGGATGCAAAGTTAGGGAAACTTAGTCATAACTCACTCTGGCTCCTTTTCAAACATTGAGTTGGCTTTGTTTAACAGACAAACAAAAAAATAAGCATTGTGATTTCAGAGCACAATGGCTTATTAACCGATGAACCTCTCATCATCGAAGCTGTTATCATCGTAATTGTGTTTTTTGATTATAGTGTTTTCATTAATCAAATTATGGATTGAAGGAATGATCCGTATGGCAGTGAACATAGTCTTGACTTGACCACTTTTTTTGGAAATAGGCTCATTTTACCACTCCCCCAGAGTTAAACAGTTGAGTTTTACCGCTTTCGAATGCATTCAGCCGATTTTCTGATATTTAGAAGAATATCAGTAACCAGACAGTTTCTGGTCTCATTGACTACCATAGTAGGAAAAAAAAATACTATGGAAGTCAATGAGACCAGAAACTGTCTGGTTACTGATATTCTTCTAAATATCAGAAAATCGGCTGAGTGGATTCGAAAATGGTAAAACTCAACTGTTTAACTCTGGGGGAGTTGTAAAATGAGCCTATTTCCAAAAAAAGTGGAGTATCCCTTTAAGCTCATTTGTGGAAAGCTGTTGAAAATCTTTTCAAAATCTATAACAGAAAAATTTCAAGAGGTCGACCGATATGGTTTTTCTCACGCCGATGCCGATACCGATCTTTTAAAATCTGGGTCGGCCGATTAATGCTGCCGATTTATTTTGGCCGATATTTGGCCAATATTTGCTTGGTTTTAACCTATATTTGAAGGATAAAATGTAAAAGAATTGATAATTTCTTAACATAGACAAACTTTATCAACAAAAACATTTTATCCTCTCTCAAAAATGTCCTGAAACATGTATTTTTGGTTTGTTTTGTTTGTTTACGAACAAAGACAAATGGACAACCTAATTATCACAAAAAAAGGAGAAAAAAAACTTTAAATTATTTAATTTATATATATATATATATATATATATATATATATATATATATATAAGATTTATTATATTTTATTTAATTTAACTTCTAACAATAACGTATTTCTGCTGCTCACTCGGCCGGAAAATGACTCTAGCGGCAGCGTGCGTCAAACACGTGTTCCACGACAACACTAGGCTGCCCACAGATGCGCCTGCCTAATAATCGGCTTGATATACTTGGATATTTGCCGATTATGTTAAAAAATGCCAAAAAATGTCCGATTAATCGTCCGACCGATGAATCGGTCTACCTCTAAAAATTTCACATGAATACTTTGGAAATCTGAGGCAAGTTTGTGCAAAGAGTTTAGAAGCTGTTATTTAAACTCTAAAGTCAACGGCCTTTTAGTGGTGGGGCTACATCTCTAAAGCATGATGCACACTGTACAATTTATAATAGACCTTAATGATTGTTGCTTTGTCAGACTGTATGAACAAACATGATCTGTGGGATCTCAGGTGGCCACAGCAATTGTCTTTAAGTAATGCAAGATTCAACTCCATTGTTTAAGCTAGTTTAATGTAATTTAAGTTGAAATGAATCAAACATTAAAGGAGAACTCCGGCGCAAAAAGAACCTTTGGTCTTATAACACAATGGTACCTAGTCGACCATTCTCTTGGCAGAAGCCATCTTTGGAAAACAGTCTCGACAAGTCGAACCACGAACGCCGTTCATACAGTTCAGAAGTTCGCTCACTTGGCACGTCGTTTTTAAAACTCTTTCCCTCGCAAACATTGCCTATTTGTCTTACCACTCTCAAATGTGAGAGCAGATTTTGTTCCCATGGCTGTGCATGTCCACATTAATAAGCCATTTGACATTTGTGTCATGCTCTCTGTGTCCGTCTCTTGTGTCTTTACCCATCGGGGACTGAGCAGGGCTCATCGTCCAATCAGAAGCCGAGCCCTTCTGCTGATGCTTTGAAAATGGATGCGATGCCAGAGGCGCTAAATACAGTTAATGGTCAATGAATTCAAATGTCATCATTATCTGATCGCATCTGCAGTTCCGAGAATAAATCCATGTCCTTTTAGTGCTTCCCTTTAGATCCCTGCTTCTACTTCCAGTACTGGATCATTCATACTGATAATTAAGTCAATTAATGCTAATATAAAGATGAATATAATATTATACCTACTAGCGAATGTTCTAGATTTAAAAAACAACTCCGCTTTGATTCCAATGACAGGTATAAATGCAGAGATCATATGAAGCGTTCAGATGTTCTCACCTTTGTTGGGGTTGAGCTGATTGAGCCGATCTCCCTGAGAGCTGACTCATCTCTCTCACACACGCACACACACACATCGTCCATCTATTGTAGACTGGTAGAGGGTGCAGGTGGTGCTGGACTGGTGCAGACTCTTCCCGATGCTCTCGTGCCAGTGCCATCTGTCATCAGCTACAACATCTGCAAATCCAAGGTGCCCTTGATGCCCGGTGCCACTGTGGCCCGCTTCGGATTTCTGCAGGGGGTCGAGAGGGTTTAGAGAAGCTGCTCCCAGAACACCAATCACATCTTCATCACTAATCATCATGGTTTGATTGTTGTTGTTTTTATTACTCTAGCAGTGCCGTTACAGGATCGTTTTCCCGCTTATTTTCCCATATCTCATATCAGATGGCTCACCCCACGCCACCCGCCACTGTTCAGTTGAAATATATTTCGTTACGTGCAAAGCGAGCAAGACAAAGGCGATTGTTGCTTGGAAGGACGGTGATAACTAAAATGTTTAGATGAGTTGAGGAAACTATCCATTTCAAATGTGAAACATCATAATGGAGTATGCTGAGGTCTTGAAATTCATCCATACCTGCAAGGCATCCATTAGACCACATTGCAATTAACATTCTTGGCTATGATCCTGATTACTTTGTAAACAAAGCTCTATATTGATTTAGCAATAACATGTAACTAGATTTCTGAAGTGGTGTCTGCCCATGCTGTCATGATGCTGGGGTGTTTTAGGTGGTTATTAGTGCATCGACTGGAGACGTTGTGTGTCTCAAGCTTTGATATTGGCTGCGTTTAACTCCAACACTCGTAAACTTCCCCAAGCGCTTCCCCTCAGGGGAATCCCCACCGCCATTTTGAAGTGGATGAGGGAAGTTTATTTGGACAGACCCTTAACATCTTGAGTTTGATGTAGGGAGTGAGTCTATACATTTCAGGCATATCCATAGACCACAATGCAAGACAGTTGTGACATCACAACTAGGGTTGTGTGTCGTTTGAATTTGAACGATTCTGATTCCGATTCCTTGTTTCGATCCCGGTTCCCAACGATTCTCGATTCCGATTCTTTTAAGAGGCAGGGTCAAAAAAGTTTAGCTAACCTTGCTAACCAATGGTCTTTCTGAAGGAAATACTCCTCTCTAAAGGGAAATACTCTGCATTTTGCAGAGATTTTGATATTTTTAGAAAAGTGAAGCCACACTTTGGACCGCCGACGTAAACTACTCATGTTCGTTATGCCAAAACTTCCGGTAGACGCTTCTTCATTGGTGTTGTTCACCGGTTTCTTCTTCTGGTCGATGGAGTGTGAATATCGAAACTAGGAATTGAAATTTTATTTTTTTAACGATTCCGGGAAAAACAAAAAGTTAGTCCCGGTTCCAATCGATACTCGATTCTCGATACCCAACCCTAATCACAACAGCAGATTGCAGTGCTCACGCGCTTAATTTAACCACAAGTGATCAAGGTCTTAAGGCGCTCCATTTAAACTCATTGCAAGTAGAGCCCGACCGATAAAGGATTTCGAAGGCCGACACCGATACAAATACTTGTTGGTTTTAAAATCCGATAATCCGATATATCGGCCGATATTTTTCAGAAACGTGCAACAAAACATTAACAGATTTCCCTAACGTTAGTTATTTTTAGTTATGTATGAGTTTGATGATGATGCATTTTAAAAAGAAACTTCTTTTATTGTCGCAACAGAACAGACTGATGATAGTGGCATTAGCTAGCTTTGTGGTTAGCTAGTCTATGATTAACTATTACTAGCTAATTCCGCTTCACTCTCGGCTTATTTAACAGCAGCAAAACTGGACATGAGTCACAAATTTTGTCATGCCTATTTGAGTTAAGAGAACTGATGCGGATGTTCTTTTAATTGTTATTCAAGCAATGTATGTCACGTGACCAACTCAAGGAGTGTTGCCAACAGGGACGGTGTAGAGTGCCCTTTGGTGGACAAACTATACAACTCCAACACTCATGACATGATTGAAGCGTGTTTCGTCCGTTTTTAATTTATTTTTGAAATATTCATTTATCGGCCATTATTACTGCCGTTACCGATAGTTTGGAAAATGCCTAATATCGGCTGATAATATCGGCTTGCTGATATATCGGTCTGGCTCTAATTGCAAGCATTGCAAACCTAAGCAATGACGACGTACATCAAAGTGAACGAGACGGAGGAAGTTAAAAGTGGACTTACATGTAGCCTAATTTAAGCATTTTAGAAATTTGAAATTTAACTGTGTAAATTAGCATCTAGATCAATTCCATCAAGTTGAAACGTCCAGATTTTACTAATGTTATGCAATACGCGAAAACTCGCTCACAGAAAGCCGCGTCTCAGACAGTGCATGATACCGAATTCAGTTTTCTTCCACAGCATATATGGCCAAACACACACACAGTTCTGTCAATATATTGGAGCCATGCAGCTCTTAAAGTGACAGCAGCCTAATAAACCTGCTTCTGCCTGTGTGCTTAATGTTAATCAAACAACAAACAAGACAGAGAAACAAAGAGAAAATCACTCACTGCTCTTTTGTAGCTTTAACAAGAATTAATATTTAATTCAGTGAAGACTAAACAGATAAACATTTGATTATTCACTCGTAGAAGAAAAGGTTCTATATAGAACCTTAAAAGGTTCTATCAGCGCTACGTATTTGGAACCCCTAAAAGGTTCTATACACTCTTAAAAAAAGGGTTCCTCTGGGTTCTATATTGAACTATTTTTGAGTTCCATATATGAAGCGGGGGATGGAACCATTTCTGGTTCTAAATAGAACCCTTTCTTCTAAGAGTGTTCATTTTCTGTTGTTAAATAAGCCCAATGAAGGACTACCTGAAACCCTAAACCCCCCTGTTTAAACTGAAATTAAAATGACACTTACTTTTTTTAATCATAAATTGTTAAATGATAACATTATTGCAATGTAAATCACACAAGTTTTGCATTAGGGCTGCTTGATATAGAAGAAAAATGCGATATGCGATAAATTAATGCGATATTTGATACAATGATGCGTTAAGTGCGTAAAATAAATTGTGTTTTACTGTTGGGTTAGATTTACTATGTTAATATTAAGAAAGAATACATTTTATATATATTTACGAATTGCTGTTTTTCCCTAAAATGCTTTTGAATCACAATGTGAACTGCAGACTTAGGGCCAGATTTACTACAGGGCAATTTAGCGCTAGAACGCAATCCCACAAAAGCACCAATGGGAGTGAAAAGTTCTGCTCATGATCTACTGATGATGCACAAATGAAAGAACACAGCCGGATCATTTCCATAAATGACCAACACAATCTACCAAGAAAAGCGCAAATTAGCGTCTGTTTTAAGACATGCTTCTTTTGGGGCAATAAATAATAGCGCAAATACCAGTAAATTGACGAGCGCAAACCTTGCATGATTCATTTAAATACTCTACTATTAATTAACTCCTACAAATGCATATAAGATCAGCCGTAAAAATAACTGCCCACGCATTTTCAACGCTAATTTTTCACTGCGTGTCTTTAGTAAATCCTGACAGTAGTTTTTTTTATCGCCAAAAGAGGCGTTGAGCTGGCGCAAGTTGTTTGTAAATCTGCCCCTACGGTTGCAAACTAAAAGCAGATTCTCCTTTGGAAATGGGAACTGCAAATTATGACATTGTTACAAAATAAATATAATATGAACTTCAATATGTTCATTTGCCGTGTGATTGCAGGGGACCAAAACAACCGATTGAAGAAAGCGAGTTGACGTTTAAAATTCTGCAGAGCACCAAAAACAGTTATCGAGGACGGAAATCTAAAAGAGAAAGGGAGAAAAGGATGCCTGTTTTGTTGGCTAATAGGCGACCGGGGAAAAGGAGGCCTAAATCAGAAAGAGTAAAGCTCTGAAAAGGGAAGACAAACAAACTAAAAGCATCGGCACCAAGATCTCAACGAGCCGCGCCAAAATTGTCTGGCACTCGTGGTTTTTAAAAGGAACACCTGCGAAGCGGCAGTCGCTCCTTTACATTCTCCTGAAACCCCGCTGGTCAGCGCTCCACTACTTGGCATCTGATCCTTTAGCCTGTGCCTTCAGACGCCAAGTAGAAAGGAAATCGCTCAAGACATAAGCTCGCGTTTCTGTGGTGATAAAAGATTCAGTTCCCCCTGCACAATTTGTCACCTGTGTGTTTGTTTTCCCACCCCCCGAGTCGAGAGCCCACCTTAATCTAAATGAGCTCATTAGTTGGCAGCGTTCGCCGCACAGGTTCACATAATGAGGCTCATAAACACGGGCGCCATCCACTAAATGAGGCCTGTCATCTCACGTTAGGCGAGTTTGCATAAAATACCGGCTCATTTAAATGAAAACATTTTCATTCGAAAGTTTGCCCGGAAAATGGTTGTTTTGATGAAAAATATGTTCAGCTTCGGTCTTCATGCTGAACTCACGGTCTTGGAATGTGTAGGGTCGACTGCCTTACGCCGAGTTCCCAAGAAGAAAATAGAGGTGGATTTTTCGAGGTAGATTATTGTGCCTGTTGGACGCAGCTCAAAGGAAAGGTATGGAACATAAAATGTGGGTCTTCTCGGTTTCCTGTGTTTGGGTTGAGGTCCCATGGCGCCGTGCAGCATGCTGGCAGCGTCCCGGAGCATATGGCTCCATAAGGTGATTTGTGGATTGCTTTCCTTGCATGGTGGGCAGGAGGTTTAGGGTTCAGCTCAGGACAGCCCAGAGAGACGGAGGAAGGCCGGAGCATTGTGTTGGGGCCTTATTTTGTTACTAGTATTTTTATTATTCCATGAAGGGGAATAATAACTGTAAAAAAAAGAGATGATTTTTGAATTCTGAAAAATGCATTTAAAAGAAAATGAAAACTGAGGACTTATATTCTCTCGCCCCCTTACCAAACCAGTTGGCTTTCAGAGTAATTAATCAAAGCACATTTCCTCTCAAACTGGGAATAGGTGCATCCCATTTCGCGTACTTATACACTATTCTACACTGTTTTGTAATACAAGTACTGTGAGTAGTGTGTTCACTCTGAAAATTCCAAAAGGAATAAGGGATACTCCACTTTTTTTGGAAATAGGCTCATTTTACAACTCCCCCAGAGTTAAACAGTTGAGTTTTACCGTTTTCGAATCCATTCAGGCGATTTTCTGATATTTAGAAGAATATCAGTAACCAGACAGTTTCTGGTCTCATTGACTTCTATAGTAGGAAAAAAATATACTATGGAAGTCAATGGGACCAGAAACTGTCTGGTTACTGATATTCTTCTAAATCAGAAAATCGGCTGAATGGATTCGAAAACGGTAAAACCCAACTGTTTAACTCTGGGGGAGTGGTAAAATGAGCCTATTTCCAAAGAAAAAAGTGGAGTATCCCTTTAAATACCTGGATGAAGCACTTAATTAACAAAAAACGAAGTGTGGAATGTTGAACACTTCATGCACTCACCTGTCGCAGCTTAAATTACACAGCTGAGGTAAAGGGGCTATCAGAATCAGATGTTGGATGACAAAATAGTCATATAGAATTCCTACACTACAAGGTTGAGAACATAGTACATAGTGCATAAGCCCATAATGCATAAGTTCATAGTGCATTAGTGCATAATGCATGTGCATAGTGTATAAGTACATAGTCCATAAGTCTGTAGTGCATAAGCCCGTAATGGATAAGTGCATAGTACATAAGAACTTGGTGCATATGTCCATAGTCCATTAGTCCATAGTGCATAAGCCCATAATGCACAAGTTCATAGTGCATTAGTGCATAGTACATAAGAACTTGGTGTATAAGTCCGTAGTGCATAAGCCCATAATGCATAAGTTCATACCCAGATAGCACAAGTCTATTTGATGTGATGTTTACAATACGTACATCTGCAATACGTTTCCTGTCAGATGTCAAATAGACATTTAGAAAATGTCTGTTTAACCCTCTGGGGTTCTTCGTTTAACAGTCACACTCGGGGCCTTCGGGTCAAAATTGACCCGAAGGGCGGGATTCATATTTAAAAAAGAAAATCATATTTTTTTTTACTTGTTTTTTTATAATATTTTTTTCTTTTCTTTTTTGGTGTTTTGAAAAAATAAAAAAATAAAAAAATGTATAATTAGTATTAATGCAATAATTATGACCAAATTTTCCCCCATTGAATATAATAGAAAAAAATATTTTAAAAAAAAATATTTTTTTTTTTAATTTTTTAAAGCTGTATTTCATTTTGGAGTCAAGCCTAGGCCTCATAAAAGCAATTTTTGAAATTAGATGGATGCCATCTCGTGGACAAACTGAGCTTTTTAAAAATGCAAAACACATGTATAATCTGAATTTTTTGGCGTGTTTGTGTATAAAGGTGTGTTTGTGTGTGTGTGTGTGGATGTGTCTGTTTTGCACTCTTGATGTTTTATAGATTCACCCCTTCACTGTTGTGTGCTTTTTTTCAAGATCGTTGCTGATTTGTAGATTGTACGCACAAAAAAACTCAGTATTTTCACATTTTTGCCAATTTCCCATTCATTTCCTATGCGGGTCATTTTTGACCCGAAGGTCCTGAGTGTGGCTATTTTTTTATGACCACTTAGACGTTTCAAATCCTGTCCCCAATTTTTTGGGGTGTTCATATACCAAGTACCAATAAAGTCACCAAGTTTCGGACCATTCCGATGAAGCTACGATTTTTAACATTTTTTTTCTTTCATTATTGACCCGAAGAACCCCAGAGGGTTAAGATGCATTCAAAAACCATTACATCTTAAAGACATCTTCTAAACGTCTATTTGACATCTGACAGGAAACGTCAAACACTCTTAAAAATACATCTTCCAGATGTAAACATTATCAAATAGACTTGTGCAATCTGGGTAGTGCATTAGTGCATAATGCGTATGCATAGCGCATAAGTGTTAATTTAATGCAAATTAATGCATTGTGTATGAGTGCTTAGTACATAAGAACATTGTGCATAAGTCCATAGTCCATAAGTCCGTATTGCATAAGCCCATAATGCATAAGTTCCTAGTGCATTAGTGCATAATGCATGTGCATAGTGTATAAGTACATAATGCAAAAGTGCATGAGAACTTGGTGCATAAGTACGTTGTGCATAAGTGCATAGTACATAAGGACTTGGTGCATACATCCATAGTCCATAAATCCGTAGTGCATAAGCCCATACTGCATAAGTTCATAGTGCATGTGCATAGTGCATAAGGGCATACTGTATAAGTAATGCATATAGTGTATAAGTACATAGCGCATGAGTCCATAGTGTTTAAGTACGTAGTATTAGTGCATAAGTCATAGGGTATAAGTGCATAGAGCTTGAGTACATACATAGTGCAGAAGTGTATTGTGCATCATTTAGGACACAACTGACAATTTACTTTTTATTGCTGAAAAAGCTGTTTTGTTTTTAGCATGTTGTGTTTTCACAAGGGAGTTTTAGGTGGTTGCTGGGCCTTTGCTATGAATTTACTGTACCAAATAGTTTGAAGTGTTTTTTGGCCTGTTGCTAAGGTGTTTGAGATGGTTGCTAGGTATTTGCTTTGCAATTATAAAGTGTTTGAAAAGCACTGTGGTTGTATACATATAGGAAGGAGAGCTGAAACTCAAAGCAGATGGTTGTGTTGGCACCTGCCTCGCTCTAAAATCTGTTCGGAGCTGTTTTCCATATGTATAAAACAGTCAAGACCTTAATGTGCCAAAAAAATAAACACCTCAGATTTAACCCTCCACGCACATCACACATCTAATGTGATTTGAGAGTATTTTTCTCATGCGCCATCACGTCATTTAAGCTATAGTCGCCACATATTTCAGATGCAGCATGAAAAAATATAAATAAAGTTATTTGCTTGCTCTGAGTCATCTTTGGCTTACAAAATGTTTGAATAAAGCCACCAGTTTTAATGGATAAACAGAAGATGGTCAAATGCTTTCACATTAATCTGCATTACGAATAAACGTCTCTAGATGAGACGACGGTTATTGTCATTAGAGTCTCATTAGTTGATGAATTTTTATGTACCTAAACAGCTACAGTTAGGGAAGCCACAAATTGTCGCCACATTTTTAACAGAGAGGAAGTTGTGTTACAGTCCCAAAACACATTTAATCTGTGTATTTATTGCTAATTAAAATGGCATTGAAACTTTTACAGCTGTGTGTTGAGCATTCAGAGTGATGGAAAACTTACTGCCATAGTGCAAGGGTGCTGCCAAAGTATTGTGATGTGGTTGCTAGGGTGTTCTGAGTGGTTGCTAGGTGGTTTCTTATAATGGCCCAAGTCAGAAGATTCCATTCTCAGGTCTTTGTGATGTTCTGGTCTCGGATCACTCCGTCAGTGGGATTTTTACTGCCACTCATATGTGAAAATCGTATGTCTGATCACTTAGAAACTGAAGACTGACTTTGCAAAGACGGACAGTTTTGATCTAGAGCCGTTGACATGCAGACAGATGTCTGTGGTCACAGCATTTGCGTTCTGTTTGATTCGCTAGTTGATTTAAAAAGATATGCATATGTTTTCATTGGTTTTATGTTTTCAGCTTCCTGGTTTTCTATTTCCAGTGTCTGAACTGTCGATCAAAAGTTTGGGATCGGTATGATTTTTAATGTTTTTAAAAGATTGCTCACCAAGACTGCATGAAAAACTGTTTTCTTGATAATAATCATCAAAAACGATCATTCCTGATCATCAAATCATCATATTAGAGTGATATCTGAAGGATCATGTGACACTGAAGACTGGAGTAATGATGCTAAAAATACAGCTTTGATCACAGGAATAAATTACATTTGAATATTTATTCAAAAAGAAAACAGCTTTTTTGAATTGTAATAAATCACAATAACAATATTACTGTTTGTTTGTTTGTTTGTATTTTTAATCTAATAAATGCAGCCTTGATGAACATGACACTTATTTTTCCCAAACTTTTGAACGGCAGTGTAAATTTTACAGTTTTTAATGTCACATTTTGTAATATTTGCGTTGTTATATTTTTGCAATATGGATTATTCATCTAAAATTTTTACTTATTTTTTTTTACACTTCATGCATGTGTATTGAATGTTAAATAAGTTAATAGGCCTAATAATAACACAGTGATATATCGAGTTATTTTTTTCCTCTCAACTGGCTATTTTTTATTTAACTAAGGGTATATTTACACAACAGCGATATACTAAAAACAATTTTTTTTCTGTTTGTACTTTTTTTCACGTACAATGTTGTCAAAACGATCCCGTACACACGAATCCACAGGAACGGCTAACAACGATATATTATCACAACAGGCCAGTAGATGGCGATGTCACTTTGTAAATAAACACGACATGACATCACCGCTTTCAGAAATTCATACTTTTGTAGTTTACACCAAGACAATAACTGCATTGTTTTCAAAAACGTGCTTTTTTTAATACCCGTTTTCAAAAGTTCTCGTTTTCAGGCTGTTGTCGTGTAAATTAACGTCCAAAAAAAAAAAACTATAAAAAGTTTTAAGTTTTTATTTGAAAACTATCATTTACGTAAAAAAAAGAACTATTTAAGGGAACCCTGTGGGTTATTTAAAAAGTGAAGAAATTTAGATAAATATGAGCATTGTGATTTACTGTTATGTAAATTAAAATAATTAACACTGAAATATTACAATAGTAATTTCTTATTTTTTTACTTCATTTTTATATTCTTAATCAAATTGTAAATCACAATTACAATTTAAAAAAAAATCACAATTCAACCATGCACACCTTTTTGAAATGTTGTGGAAGAGCAAAGTTATTTAATTACAAAAAAACCTCCTTAGGGAATATAACTAATTATAATACATTTTAGTTTAATTACACTTTTTACAGGCCAATTATTCTATATTATATTATTAAAAGGCTAAACAAGATGTCCTGAAAGGTAAAAGCTGTGACGATGACGAGGTTTCTTCTCTTGATCCACCCGGTGCTGACCCGAGGGTCACACGGGGTGAGATAAGCTGCTCTGTGATTGGCTGACAGTGAGCAGCACACTGGGGTTGAGAACACGTAGGAAAGAAAGAGAGCTGAAACTCAAAGCAGATGGTTGTGTTGGCACCTGTCTCGCTCTAAAATCTGTTCGGAGCTGTTTTCCACATGTATAAAACAGTCAAGACCTATGTGCCAAAAAAATAAACACCTCAGATTTAACCCTCTCTTACAGTAACGCTCAGAGTCATATACTGTAATCATGAGAGTGCATGGTAGACATCACATGTGTTAAATAAGATGTAAAAAATGCCAAAGCAAGTGGATGCTAAAGACAAATACAGCTCTTCTAACTGTCTTCTATGACTGTAAATCAGTTTTATAGCCCATTGTGTTTGTTGTCGCTACAGTGTTTTGCATTGCATTGCAATATTTTTTTATGTGTGAAATATTTTGTGTACTTGTGCTTTCTTTGCATTTATTAAATGCCATTTGTTTTGATTTTTTGTTATCTTTGTTAAAATAAAATTAAGGAAATGTGAATGTGAGTTTTTTTATGTTGTTGAAAAAAAATATATATCAAAACTTATTGCCATTATGTTTTATACTTTTAAAGACCTTTTGCAATGCCAGGTTATTTAAACACAACCTTAAAAAAATAAATAAATAAAAACATTTTCATTACTTGAAATAAAATAGACACTAGCCTAACTATTAATAAAATAATAAATATATTGATGTAGCCTACTAAAATAACTCAGACTAAAACTGAAATAAAATATCTATAAAATAATTAGGGCTGTGCAAAAGTTAATTGCGATTAATCGCATCCAAAATAAAAGTCCGTGTTTACATAATATATTTGTGTGTGCTGTATATAATTATTTTGTACATATAAATACACACAGATGCATGTATATATTTAAGAAAATGTGTTATTCATATATAAAATAATTATATTATATAGATTATGTATTTAAATATATATATAGAGTTTAAGCGCAAATAATTCTTAAATATACACATGCATTCATAGGTATTTATATATACAAAATAATTATATACAGCACACACAAATATATTTTGTAAACACAGACTTTTATTTTGGATGCGATTAATCGCAATTAACTTTTGCACAGCCCTAAAAATAATATAAAAGCCTATCTCAATGACACTAAAATAAACCCACTGTTGGCATTAGATTTGCATTGTTCTAGTGTTTGGTGCATAGGATACCACGGCAACAATATTACAAATCATATTTTATTATTGAAAAAAAATATTATGTTTACCATTATTTTATATATTCTTCATAACATTTCATATACTTCGTATATTCACAGGAAGATATGGAAATGGTTGGCTTCAACAGGATGTGTGCAAAACGGTCTGATCCAGCAGAGGGCGCTGCAGCACGCGTTTCTCATGCACGCGCACGCGCACCTGTCCAGCTCAACTCTCGCCGAGTGTTTCTGCACCAGGACAGCGACTCAAACCACTAATTGCTGCCACGTTTTCACACATAGTAAGTCTTGTTTCAATTCCAAATACATTTAAATGCTCGCTTTCATTGCGAATTAAACATGACACGAAACATTTTACAACTTTCATGCCCTTAAAGTGAAAGAAAGAACTGTTTTACTTTACAATAATATAAATAGGCCTAACATGCAACGTGAAACGCTAGTGAGGAGGATGGAAATTATTCATCACAATGTCAAATAAACAGTGCATAAATAATTTTAGAAAAACTATTTTAATCATTAAACAATCATTATTTTTATCATTAATCAATAAACTATTTTAATCAATCTATTTTAAACTGAATGTCAGTGAGGCAATCGTTCAGGCTACGTGGAGGTTTTCTGTCTTCACCCTTTATTTTGAATATTTATCCCAATGTTTGTCGTCAGATTTTGAAGGAATGTCCACATGATTTGTGATGCTGAACATGTGCTGTTTGCTTTGTAGTGATTATTAACACATGAGAGATGCATTACACTATATTAAAACCAAACGGAGAGCATAGCGGCGTGATGGAGTCAAAGTGCTGTGTAATGTTCCTTAAATCTATTACCTCAACATTTCTGAGAAACTGATTATCTTGATTTAACCAGGAAAGCCTCCATGAAAACTCTTGTCTCAGATACTTTTGAAATAATACTAGAAATAATCCATTAACATGAGAACGGTCTAGTCTTTTCTTCATATCTTGTTAGTTCTGATGTTTGGAATACCAGGACATGCTTTCATATTTTTTTAAATAAATGCATATTTATTTGTGATGATCATATTTGTAGCCTACATGTAAATGATTTCTTTCAAAGAGAACTAGTTTTATCCAAATTGTTTAATTTAAAAAGAATAACGTTTGTTATGACAGAAATGTTTATTTTTATGGAGATTTTATTGAGATCCCAAACTATGGCGTTAAGTTTGGGATTGGGACATGACACTGACTGTTTTTTTTGTTTGTTTTGTTTTGTTGTTTTGTTTTGTCCTGTTTTGTTTTGTTGTTTTTCAAGTTTTGTTTTGTCCTGTTTTGTTGTTTTTCAAGTTTTGTTTTGTTTTGTCCTGCTTTGTTTTGTCCTGTTTTGTCCTGTTTTGTTTTGTCCTGCTTTGTTTTGTCCTGTTTTGTTTTGTCCTGTTTTGTTGTGTCTTGTTTTGTTCTGTTTTGTTCTGTTTTGTCCTTTTTTATGGAAGTAGAGAGTGTGGGATTGGGACCCTGACTGTTTTTTTTGTTCTGTTTTGTTTTGTTGTTTTGTTCTGTTTTGTCCTGTTTTGTTTTGTCCTGCTTTGTTTTGTCTTGTTTTGTTTTGTCCTGTTTTGTTTTGTCCTGTTTTGTTGTGTCTTGTTTTGTCCTTTTTTATGGAAGTAGAGAGTGTGGGATTGGGACCCTGACTGTTTTTTTTGTTCTGTTTTGTTTTGTTGTTTTGTTCTGTTTTGTCCTGTTTTGTTTTTTGTCCTGTTTTGTCTTGTTTTGTTTTGTTGTTTTGTTTTGTTTTTTTGTCCTATTTTGTTCTGTTTTGTTTTGTCCTGTTTTGTTTTGTTGTTTTGTTCGGTTTTCTTTTGTTTTATTCTGTTCTTATGGAGGTACAGAGTGTGGGATTGGGATATGACACTGGGATATGTTTTTTTTTGTTGTTTTGTCTTCGTTTGTTCTGTTTTGTCTTGTCCTGTTTTTTTTTTTATTTTGTTCTGTTTTTTTTTTGTTTTGTCCTGTTTTGTTCTGTTTCGTTTTGTTTTGTCCTCTTTTGTCTTGTTTTGTTCTGTTCTGTTCTTATGGAGGTAGAGAGTGTGGGATTGAGACATGACCCTGACTGCTTTTGTTTGTTTTGTTTTTATGGCGGTAGAGAGTGTGGGATTGGGACATGACCTGGCATTAAATTCAATTCAGTTTTGATTTATCTTATTGTATTTTAATGGCGGTAGAGAGTTTGGGATGGGGACATGTCCCTGGCTGTTAATTTAATTGAATTTAGTTTGATTTTCTCCTGGGCAGACTAAAAAATTTGGAGTCTTGTAATTTCTGCAATTATATCCATATTATGTTGCTTTAAAGTTCAGTTTTGTTCTGAGGGATTATACAGTATTGCGTCTGTCCATAATTTCATACATCAATTAACTCAGCATTTTGTGGGATCCGTATAATCAGTTCCTTAATGAAGCAGGTGCTGGGACAGGTGTTGCGCTCCTTCTGCACAGCTTCCACACTTTGGGAATATCCACATTCGGCTTAAAAAACACACAACAATAAATGCCTTTTTACAGATCATTCTTCAGAGAACGGGTTTGCATAAGAAGAAGAGCAAAAAGGCCTGTCTATTGTTTGTCATTGATCAAGACTTTGGCTGGATTTCTTTCGACATGCACTTTTATTAAAATGGTTTGCTGTTGGGTGAAGGCAGCTGGAGACAAATCAAGTGGCAGATGAGCTGGCAGGCCGTGCCACAAGTGTGAGGTGAGCGCTAGAGAGATAGACAGATGGACGGACAGATAGAGCAATGATTTCCAGTGGAAAGACAGGAATGGTAAGCTAGCGAGGATAAGAAGCAGCCTGGCATTATCCCGTGCCCTTTAGTATTTAAAGGATGCTGGCATAGCATTTAGATATTTGGGGTGGCACAGCCACGCAGAAAACACGCTCACACAAACCCCCCAACAATCATTTGCTTTATGAGGTGCCTGCTGATGCCATGGTAACCCTCCTGTCCTGGGCACGGCTCAAGCGCTGATGTGCCAAAGAAATGCCATGGCAACTTTTTTTTTTTTTTTTTTTAACCCACGTTGCCCAGAAACCTTTGAGATTTAGTAAGTGAAACCAGTGGATTCACAAATTAGGCTCTGAGAGAGCAGACAGAAACGTGAAGTTTAGTGTTTCCAGTTTCTATGCACAAATTGCCCAGAAACAGTGTGTGAATTATACTGCGACTTTAATAGATGCACTTCGTTAAAAAAAAAAAAAAACTAATTCTATTTAGGGTGAAACTGTGGGGCTGCAATCCGTTGAGGTTCATCATCTCGCTTAACTCAAGTTTTCCTTGTGCGCCCTTGCATCAAATTTAAACTCAACATAATATTTGTCGTACTCGTATTTACTTTAGTTCCTCATCATGAACGGTTCATCAGTCCAGTGTTTTATTAAAAACTCACTCCGCCGTGAAACAGCTGACCTTTTCAGTAGTTCAACTACACCATGAACCCATATTTTAACCATTTTCATGTTCCAATCAATTTCTGTTGGACAATTCTTATTTTATATATCCAGTTTCACTCAGAAATACGTGAGATTGTGAAAGTACACCAGGTTTGTAATATGTAAAGGTGTTTTGTTGATGTACTGATACTGATCCTCAAGCCATGTGCTGTTGTTATTGTTTCCACTGCAAGTAAATGCGAATAATCTAAAAAAAATTACATTTAAATTGAATTATTTTAACTTGTTTGTAAAAAACAAAAAATCCTAACCCACCAGTGGCCGTGAAGTGAACTGTAGCCGGACACATTGACACATTGATATTACAGGACAGAAAGATTCTTTAGCTATAGTGAATAAGTTTAGCCGTGGCTTTCACGATACAGCACTAGCCTTAAGTACCTTGTGCTTTTATAAAACGGTTACCACACAATTCAAATATTAAAGCAAAAAATATAAATGTATCATTGAAACTTTCATGAAGTAAAATCACTAAAAGCCTTCCTTCCGCTGGACAAAATAGTCCCTGACCTTGAGCAGAAACAAAAGTTACATTCTTTCGCCAACAGATGGTGGCAAAGACTGTCTTTATTAGTGAGTCAGTAAGTAGTGAAGACTTTTATTTTGAAAGAAAGGACTGAAACTTTGAAGCGAGACATAACTGACAGATTAGAGCGGACGAATGTATAATTACGAATATAGGACTGACCTGAAGGAAAATGCTGTATGCAGGTACACTCACTCGATCTCTCACAATACTCTACTGAAGCTTCAATGTACAATATCAATGAGAAAATGTTCACGTTGCTAAGAGTGGTTGCTAGGGATGTTGTGTGATAAATAGGATCGCTCATAGCCGTGTTTTA
The DNA here is from genome assembly GCA_038021265.1 of Cyprinella venusta. Lineage (NCBI taxonomy): Eukaryota > Metazoa > Chordata > Actinopteri > Cypriniformes > Leuciscidae > Cyprinella > Cyprinella venusta. Next base: position 46,885,336 of record CM075863.1, read on the forward strand.
TCCATAGATATATTCACTAGAGGTTCGCATGCGCCAAAACCGCCGTCATCTTGGAGGGGTCTAGTTATAGGAAGTAGCTAACGCTGCTATCTCCGCCTGTACTTCGAATTTGTGGATTTTCGGACTTTTGTGCTGTGTATGAATGTTCACACAAACAAAATTTGAACGAGGAAGTTTAAAAAAAAATTGTAATTCTAATTTTTTTCTGGACTCAATGATAAATCCATGTCTGACCATTAGAATGAACCAAAAACAAACAAACAAACAAACAAAAAAAAGAAAATCGCATTCATGATGATTTATGGTGATTTTATTTCCATTAGACCTTTGCCTACATCGACGCTGATGCATTAAAGAGTAACTAAACCCTAAACCAACTTTTTTTAGTTAATGATCTGTAAGAATGGATCTTTATTAATACTAGTCATTGATTCGAGAAACTTTTTTGACATTTTTGTATAAAGTGTTTTATTTCTACAATATATGGTGTGAAAACGTCTTTGTGCTGCCCTCTTCAGGTTGAACGGTGGCTACTGCAGTTGAATTTTTCTATTGGATGTTAGCAGTTTATTCGTGACTTACGCACGTTTCAGCTCACCACGCTCTTATACGAGCTACGCCCTTGGCAGTAAACCAGCTTGTTTCGTCAAAACCACTGTAGCGAGTCAGGAGTTGGAACTGCAAGTATTGAAAACGATCAGGATAGATTTCGTCCCCTCTATCTCCGCTGGGGTCTGCACACTTTTTACATTTTTCAAATATTGCCAGTGGGTGGGGTCAGGCTCTGACCAGGGGTTTAGTTTCCCTTTAAAGAGGAGGGGCTCCCCTGTTCCATGATGGCGGACAGGGTGGGAAATTAACTTTTTTGCCCACCAGCCACAGTGGCTGGTGGATGCCCAATTTTACCAGCCAATTATATTTTTTACCAGCCACTTTTTCCGAAATTCAAATTTATAAAAGAAAGTGCACTAGCATATTTTGAATTGCTTCAGTTAATTTGATACGATTTGATTTCATTAACTTTATTGTCTGTTCAGATTTACTGAACAGACAATAAAAAAATAAAACAAAAAAATTATTTTATTTATTTATTATTATTAATACAACATAAATACATAACAAATCAATAAAAAGTGATGTGAAAAAAGTCACTTTAGTCTTCTTCAGAGTCATCATCATCTTCGGACGTCTCCTCATCTTCAAATTGGCTCCTCTGTGGATGCTCACGGGCGTACGCCCTTAAAAAAATGGCACTATTCCGCACAAACAGGGCAACCATAATATGTGAGCAACATGTATGTACATGTTTGTATTTTGGAGAGAATTTTATGCATGGTTATTTTACAGTTTATTTTTTAATATTAGTTAAGTCTGTATGACCATAAATAATGGAGTATTTAAGTGTAAAAAATCCAGCAAAACGCGCCAGCGCGATTGCCGACCCCAGGGGGTTAACTCGATAATAAAGCTGTAAAGTAGGCTATCTTTTAACTCAGGACAGCTCCAATTTTCACAAATACAGATAAGATTGGAGATGAAAAGTTTAACTGACACGTAACCAAGCTCCGGAGCACCCACTTTATTGGCTCCTATCCTCACGGCTGCTAAAACTATCGCTAAACTAAATACCGATAAACTAAAGAATGATAGCTATCTAGCCATCACAAAACACAACTTCAACTTAGAAATTTACTTACTTGCACGTCAAAATGTAGTCCCGAAAAGGTCTGCCCTTTTTGCCGATCGCATGGACGTTTCGGAATACAATTCTCATTCGGTGAAAACCATTCAAATTAGTTACTCGACAAAAGTGCATTATTGTTACTTAGCAACAGCATTCTTTGACAAAAGCTGTCCAAGCCGTTACAAGAAATGTTTTAAGTAGTAGCCAATAAAATTATGCTTTACAATCTACCTGCCACTGTGGCTGGTATACAAGACAAAGTCACCTGCCACTTTGAAAAAGTACCAGCCATTGGCTGGTGGCTGGTGCTAATTTCCCACCCTGATGGCGGATCTATTGACTCGTTCCTTCCAATGAACTGCCATAGCCAAGGCGACGTCTAGTGTATTTATTTATAGTGGTTTATCTAGAATAAAACACAGCTGTTGACCAATTAGAATCAAGGTTTTTATCATGACACGTTTCACTGGAAGAAATGCTCTCAGGAGCGCGTGTAATGGTCACATCCGTTTGTTTTCCCGTCAAAAAAAAAAAACGCAGCCAGTCCTTCACATAAAAATTAGACTACAGGCTTTATAGATGAACTAGGAAGTCTTTTAAAAGTTGTTCACACATCAGCAGTAAAAAGGCGATAAAACACGAACAAATAATTCAAAATTCTCTCAAATTGCCCCTTTAAGTGGACATAGTGAAGTTTAACTCATGGCGTTAAAAGTGCCAGTTCCGTAATGGCATCATATTCCAGTATGTGACAGTTTTTATGGGAAAGCAACAGCAAACATCTGTAGTTAAAGTCTATTATTGTTTGTTATGTATTCTCATTGCCTGGTTTATGTGCCTCTGAAATGCTTAAATGACAGAAATATTTGATTATTTGACCAATGATTTTTAAAAATACCAACGTTTTATAAGATTTTTTTAAGAAAATCAGAAAATGAACTTGATGTCCTTGTTAGGTGTGAGCTGACTGGCAATCAGTCACTTGCAGAGGTCAAAAGGTGCCGAATGGTTGGGCGCAAGTATATTTATTGATTATAACAAGCCGCAATATTTGACTATAATAATAAAACTGTTTAACTGATATGAGCCCGTCACAGTTTAACATTTCCATATTACCCTGGGTTATCTCGACGCACTCTCTCTCTCTCTGAGGCCGTGCCAGCTTAGTGCCAGTCCTGCATCACACACTCTCACACGCACACAAAGAAGTCTTGTTTAGCTTGTTTTAATTCCCTTAAATTAGGGAGCCGTGCCAAGTCCTGCGCTAGCAGCCATCCCACCACGAGCAGACTTATAATTGTCCCTCATCTGACACGCAGGGTCTCCGTCACAGCTTTGTGTGTCTCTAAAGAGCGCTGCTGCTCCCAGGACTGCATGTGCTCTCTTATTCACTTTCACACATTACATGCATGCATGACTGCACCGTTTAGATGCGGCCGGACGAGGATAATCAGATAATCAGCACGAAATATTTCAATGAACTATTTTGAACTGAGGAATGCCACTTAATTAAAAAAAATAAATAAGAAAGAATTGCCATGCTGCTTTCAAGCTAAAGGAAACTGTAGGACGCCCGCTTGTGCTTTACATTTTTCATTTACCATGGTTACTGGCAAAATGATTACCATATAGTTAATTACTGCTTTCTCATCATAGAAAATGAATGTGGGATCTCATTCAGACAGTGAAATCATTCTTTGACGTTTTGTGAATTGTAATTGTGCATATTTTGGAGGAGTTTTCTCGTGGTATTTTGTTCAGTGTAATAAAAACGATGGGATTCATATATTTTTAAGGAACCGAAATCAATTTAAAGTAAGTGTTGTCTTTGTTATGTTAATTTAATCATACGTTTTAAATAATTAAAACATTATGAATTTGTTTGTTCGTCATTATTGTGATAGATTTTTAAATAATAGAAATAATTTTTCAGCAATTTAGTCTTCATTTTTTTTTAAATAATTAAAATAATTTTAAATGCAATCTGACTTTATTTGTTTAAAATAAAATCTGTTTTTATGTCTTAAAAGTAAAGTTATCAATAACAAAAAAGTTTATTTACTTTACACATTTAAAAAGATTATTCATTGACAAGACTCTCTGCATAATATATATAAATATTAGGGTTTTCAAACAAGTAATCTAGATTAATCTCATCCAAAATAAAAGTTTGTGTTTACAAAATATGTGGGTGCACTGTGTATAATTATTTCATATATATAAATACACACACGTGCTTGTATATTTAAGAAATATTTTCATGTATATACTGTATATAGATTTATATATACGTAAATATGTATATGTAAATTTATATGATATGTAAATATAAATATTTTATATATAAATAATTTTTTTTCTTAAATATACATGCATGTGTGTGTATTTATATACAAAATAATTATACACAGTGCACCCACATATATTATGTAAACACAAACTTTTATTTTGGATGCGATTAATCGCGATTAATCGCTTCACAGCCTAAATAAATAAAGAAATATATATATATATATTACAATTTCTTGTTTATTACATCATTACGTTAAACAAAAAAATCATTGTAGGATCACAATTTATCCATCCAAACAAAAATACACATCCGCTTCCAGCCATCGCTGTACTATAGGCCTCATAAGAGCCTGTGTCAGACAGCAAGAATTAACACACACAATATGTGTATCCCATTGTGCCAATTACATTCCACTAAAGTCAATTCAAATGAAAAATAAGGCAGGTAACCGTAGGAAGCGTGCAGATCGACCACCCGCCGCTCCTGTAAACGCGGTCTTTGAAGTGAATGTGTGTTTGCATGTACACAGAAACACTCTGGTGACACCCAGAGTCCAGTGTTGGTTAGCTGTGTGTGAGTAAGTCTGATGGCTGGCGCTGGCTCCGGATGGCTACAGCTGCCCGGATTGAGCTTCCTGGCGTTTTCTATGTCAAAGTCCTCTCTCCCTCTCGCTAACACATACTCACACAAACACAGGCATGCATGCTGGCCGCATCCTGAACGCACGCTCCTTCTGATTGGTGCTCGCCGGGCGCTTTTTCTTTTTTCTTTATTAATTTTTTCCGCCATCCCAGGAAGAGGATTTCTTCTGGCAGGAGGCCGCGGGAATGGCGCTGGACAGGCAGGCTGACCCAGGGTTCAGGTGGCAGCTGTGTTATGACTTCTCTGCCAGGTCGTGGCTGATGGTATGACCACCCTCTCTTTATTTTTGCTCTCTTTCACTCGCTTTGCACAATGTTTCCCACTGTTTCTCCCACTTCCTGAAACTCATCTTACACCAGATTTCAATCAAACATCAGTTTCTATCTATCTATCTATCTATCTATCTATCTATCTATCTATCTATCTATCTATCTATCTATCTATCTATCTATCTATCTATCTATCTATCTATCTATCTATCTATCTATCTATCTATCTATCTATCTATGATCAGATTGTTGCTGGTCTATCTGCTGGTAACTGAGTTTGCTGTCTGTTGAATTGCTATGCACTTTCTGATTTGTTGTGATTTAGTGAAGTATTTTATTTCACTTTTACTATTCATTGTATAATCTAGCAAAAACATACCTTTTTAAGCATGTTTGAATCCTTTCACAACATTGTATGGCCTTCCTGAGGACTGGACTCTCTCAGCGACTGCAGGTCAATTATTTAGTATTAATTAATAATTAAAATGATTACTATTATTTCATCTTAAACCAGATTCATTTTAGTGGTCAAATAAGGTTTAAAAAAAACAGGCAACGACTACTCATTTCCCCTGTGTAATTTGTAACAAGTCAACGTTTTAATATAATAATTAAATTGGGATTATTAAATCCAATATCCTAATTAATCATCAAGTTAAGGAGCTTTTTTATCAAACCATTGCATTATTGTTGGGTCTCCCAAGTCTGGATCTGAGAATATTTACATTTTTGTGCTACTTTCCCCTTTTCAATTAAGCCTAATTAATCATGGAAAGCGATGTAAAGCACAACCCCTAAACACAGAGGGTCCTCAGATGAGGGATTTCAGAGACTTCTGTATACAGAGCCTTATCGGGGGATCTGACACAGTTTAAACCTCATGGGCCTTTCATAGAGACTGCCTGCTGTGCTACTGGCTATGTAGGGCAGCGAGAACCAGGCGCCCTGTGTGTGTGTGTGTGTGTGAGAGAGGAATAAGACCGGTGAGCAGCTTAATGTCGCAAAATCATGGGAGAAAGGTACTACAAGTTGGGGTTTCTAGAGTTTGAGCAACTTTGGTTTTGGTTTTCCAATTAGAACGAGGCAATGAAGTTAAAACAAGTTCAAAAACTCATCTCGACACTTGTCCATTTCACTGTGTGAATGGGCCCTAAAAATGTGCCAACCATTGAAGAACCTTTAATAAAGGGTTAGTGAACTGAACAAACCCCTAACCCTAACTATTGAACCCATTGGAGGGAGTATTCCTTAAATCAAATGGAGATGTTTACTGTTATGTTCCTTTAGGAGGCAATGACAAAATCCCATAGATTTACATTGAAAAGTGGACTCATGTTGGTTGACCACCAAAATTCGTTTACCATCTATAAAAGCTAAAATTGCAAGTATTTCCCCCCAATCCTTTAGCGATCTCTTTCTCTCTCACGCCATAGCACATCCCTGTCATCTGTTCAATTAATCCTGCTCTCTTGTCCTAGTCCAACTTCCCCTCTTTTTCCTTCTCGCCTCGCCTCTCTTCTTCATCCATCCAAGTGTTTGTCAATCCCTGGCTACAGATGTCCACACCTCTTCCTCTCGCCCGGTCCATATCTCTGTCTCTCTGTGCACAGATGCCCGCTTTGGCCTGCAACAGCTGTCCCGCCATGTGCTGCTACCAAGTGTTGATGCGCTGTTAGGAAAGGGGAGGGAGGGGGGGGGACTCATGAATATTCATGTTAATTTGGAGCCATTCTACCAAACAGAGCCTGGCACTGCCAAGGAAGCCCCTCCCCTCGATGAGAGGGTGGAAGAGAGGAACCGTAAGACTAGGCCAGACTCTGTGGCCTGATTCCACGAATTAAGGCTCGTGAAAGACAGCCGACAGAAAAGCCAGAGAAGACGATCCCAGAACGTATCGTCTTTATCACACTGCCTGAGATGTATGGAAAAAATAGCATTCATAAGATACATTAACCCATCATTTGGATGTTTTGAAGTTCACCAGTGAGCAAACAAAATGAACCAATCGAGGGCTTGGAGCCAGAGGGGCGTAAGTGGCTTTTTACAAACTTTACAGGAGAGACAAAACAAAATTTTGACCACACTTCAATCACCTGTATTATTAACCTTAAACCACAGACATTGCAACCACAGGCATACTTACAGGAATGCGTCAGATACGACTTTTTGTTGCTTTATTCAATACCGTTTGATCTCAGATAGGAATTTTTGGCACCATTGGATAGAGCTCATCGAGACCTTTATTTTGATATAAAGAACTCATATTCGCCCAAAATGCCGCTTACGCCCCTCTGGCTCCAAGCCCTCGCAATGTAGAGAAACGTTAAAAACAAAAACATTATTCAAATTGATATGATGAGACTTAATTGTCTTTACCATGCTTTTGATGAAGCGTTTATAGATTTGTTTTTTATATTGACATTGGTTTTCACCCACAGAAAATCAAATATTCCTAATGCAACATGACATCACGACTTTTGCTTAAACATACACGCCACTTTCGAGTCAAGTGGCGTGTTATCTCTACGCATTTTGAGCTATCCGCGTGTATCCGCGTGTATGCGTGTATGTCTACGCCATTAACGTCCGCGTCATTCCGCGTGTCTGTACACGCGCGTCAAATGTCCAGTCATAAATGCCATTAACCCCAGTGACGGTTAAGTTTAGGGATGGGGTTGAGGTAAGTCATATATTTATATAACGTTAAGTCAACGGCGTTCATAAACACGCTGAAAAGCGATTATGCGTCTTGATAGCACGCCAAAAATGCAAATACGAATTGGCGTGTCATATACACGCTACTTCATGAGATCAGTCTGCCTAATGAGATCTGACCGAAATTGGCCCATCTTCGGAAAGTTTAGGAGTTTGCATTCACAAGTGAGCGAACAAAATGAACCGATATTTGGTTGAGAGGTTCGCGTTTAAAAGTAAGGTTCTTCAAACGGTTATTCAGCACACTGGAATTTGTAGATTAAACATATTTTTTGACGATGCGTTCGCATTGACATATAAGATCTTCTTGATGGTTTCTCCTAAACTGTGATGAGACTAAATCGTCTTTATGGAGATTAAACACGTTTTTGCATTTATAGGTCCTTTATATTGACATTTCTGTTTATCCACAGAAAATAAATTGGCCAATCATTTCCAAGTTTTGGAGTTTGCATTCACAAATGAGTGAAGAAAATGAACCGATAATCAGTTTAGATGTTCAGTGAGTCATTGAAGCGCATTCAATTATTCTTTTGAGCACGTCGGAATTGTCTTTATGGTTCTTTGGAGATTAAACATGTTTTTGATGACGCATTTATTGGTTTTTCATATTGGGATATTGGTTTCTACCAAACCGAAAATAAAAACCCCTAATCAGATCTCAATTGTTTCTCCCAAACAATGATGAAACTCAATGGCGAGTAAACACCAAAATGTTTCCATATGCTTCTCTTGAGAAAAAGACCCAGTGATTTCAGTAGAAATCTCAATGATTTCTCAACTGTGCTCAAATTCGCCTTAAAGGAGCAGTTCACTTTTTAAAAAAAACTTTTGCTGATAATGTACTCACCCCACGTCATCCAAGATGTCCACGTCGAAAAGAAATTAAGGTTTTTGATGAAAACATTCCTGGATTTTCTCCATATAATGGACTTCATTGGGAACCAAACGATTCAAGGTCCAAATGAGAGTTTCAGTGCAGCTACAAAGGGCTTTAAATGACACCAGACGATGAATAAGGGTCTTATCAAGCGAAACGATCGCTAATTTCTAAAATAAATAAAAAATGTTAAGTTTTATAAGCTCAAATGCTCGCCTTGCTCTGTTCTGTGATGCGCGTTCGTGACCCTCCCGTTTGAACTCGTTCATCAAAATGAACGAATCTTTTTTCAAGTCATTTGGTTGATTCAACGAACGAAATGAATGAATTGACTCTGAAAAAAGATTTGTTCATTTTGATTGAACAGGAGAGTCATGAACGCGCATCACGGAACAGAGCAAGGTGAGCATTTGAGCTTATAAAACTTAAACTGAAGTATTTATTTTTGAAATGACTGATCGTTTCACTAGATAAGACCCTTATTCATCGTCTGGTGTCGTTTAAAGCTGCAATGAAACTCTCATTTGGACCTTGAAGCGTTTGGTTCCCATTGAAGTCCATTATATGGAGAAAAATCCTGGAATGTTTTCATCAAAAACCTTAATTTCTTCTCGACTGAAGAAAGAAAGACGTGGACATCTTGGATGACATGGGGGTGAGTAAATTATCAGCAAAAGTTTTTTGTAAAGTGAACTACTCCTTTAATATGAACTTGAGGACTTTTCATCAAAGAGCATTTCATCTTTTGTTTATGCTAATTTACTCATTTTCTATCTATCTCTTCAGCAGAAACTAAGTTGATACATGAAACACAACTGAAATCTCCAATAGTGTTCTGAACTATAAATGTGTGACTGGTGAGCAATCAGAGTTCTTGGAAGAGGCATCGTTCATTTATAGGAAGTCAGTCTGTGTGGAAAGGGAACTGAAGTCCTAAAGCATGGAGACAGGAAGATTAAAAAGGCTGGAGCAGGTTTTTAGCACAGAGGACCTAAGCCGGGAAGGGAAGACAGATGAGGATTGAGGGAGAATGGAGGGAAGGAGCAGAACGGTAGAGGTATATGGTGATAACAGATGAGAGCGGCTCGAGCTGGAGGAGGGGGTCAGTCTCTGGTGTGTGTGTCCTCTGCTCTCTTTCATGAAGAGCCAGAGAAGCAGATTATAGCAGGCCTCCTCTTTCACTCCCTCCAGGGGAGGACAACCCCTCTCCCCCAGCATCCACTGGCTTTAATGCTCGGCATCCCCCTGGACCAGCCTGGATCCAGACCAGACACACACACACACACGAGCTGGACATCCCAGCCAAGCCATCTGATGGATTTGATCTTGACTTTTTTTTGACCCTGCTGCACTAATATGCATATTGAGGCCAATGCACGGCATTTCTTGTTGTTTTCGATTAGCTCTACTCTTTATAAGCGAGCATAAGAAGTCAGATATGTGCAAGTTTACTAAACGTTATACGTCGAGTTGGGCTCTCTCTCCCTCTTGCCGGTGTGTGATAAGCGGAGCGCTCGCAGGCGTTTCCTCCTGAGACTCGCTCTCCTGCAGCAATGCTGTGCACCGACCTGATAAGGTGTGAGAGCCGAGATCTGCTCCAATCCCGATGGCGCCTCGCCACGGGTGACCAATCACTGCGCAGCTCTCCGTTGTTGATCTCATCGCTGAGCTCGCATGGTCTGGTCAGGCCGAGGGGCACCAGTCTTTTTTTATATCAGCCACACGTGTGCTGATATGGTAGATTGTGAGTTTACAAACACGTGTTACGTTGCTTTCTTTAGATGATAAACTTGGAAAATCCCAAATATTGCTTTAACTTCAATAGTCAGATAGTTTGGTCTTATCAGCCTCTGCTTCATTCCGCTTTTTCAAAGTCTTCTCAAGCCTTTGCCAGTTTAAGCGTGCGGTCTTCAGGGGACTGAAACATACACCTTTAAGATGAGAGGCACTTTGAACATTTAAATTAGGGACAGGTCCCAGGGAATATTGTTTTCCCGGAGCTCACAAAGGTTTGAAGGTAAAACGTTTCGGACATTTCGTCTCTGCTGCCGTCAGTCTGGAACGTTTGCTTTTTTTGATTTGATTTGATCATTGCCTGTTATGGTGAAGTGCGCTGTAAAAAATATTGTTAGTTTAAGTTAAAAAATGACTTAACTTTAAGTTCATTGAAATTGAAAAATTGAGTCAATGCATCGAAGGAGATTGATTTAATGATCAGAAACTCAAAATATTATGTTACACTGTTAAAAAAATATTGTTGGTTTAACTTAAAATAGTAAGTAACCTGGTTGCCTTAATTTTAAGTTGATTGAACTGGAAAAAGTTAGTTAATACAATGAAGGAGATTGATTTAATCATCAGAAACTCAAAATTATAAGTTATCTGAACTAAATAAATTATTTAAGTTGATTTGACAAAAGAAAATATGTTGTGATGACAAATCTTGAAAATATTTTTTTTACAGTGATCTGAACCACATATATTATCTAAGTTGATTTGACGGAAGAAAAAACGTTATAACAAATCATGATTTTTTTTTTTTACAGTCGTTCATTTCTCTCTTGCGGTGTCCTATTAAAATACTTATTTTAATAAATTTCAAAACTAAATTAATTATGGACTCTTTTCACAGACTGAGATGACGTGTTTCCACTATTTTATTCACATAAAATCTAGTCAAGTTTTTACTGGATTTTATGATTTTTTCAAATTTATTGTACATTTTTAACACTATACTTTGTGTTATATTACCTTTGGCGTTCAATGTCAGAGAATTAGCTGCATGAGTTTTGTTTTATACAATGCTTGCTTTGGGAGTATGAGGCAAATTTGACATCTTTCCTCTCGAGGTAATCAATCTCTCCATATATTTTTTTCTCTCTTTTGGAAAGAAATGCTATTGTGGAGTTTTTATTCTGCTATATAAGAGCAAATGGGAATGCACAAATTATATTTGTTGTATTTTCTGCTCAACACTAAATAAGTTTACCCAACGAAGCCTGGAAATGCGAAAAAGGTTATTAATTTGAGTATTAAAGTATTTTCATGTAGCCTATTAATTGCTTTTTTATTGCCAACATGTGATCAAGCTCACAAGTAACAACCCCTAAAAACATAGACCTTGCCACACTTAGGCTGAGATTTTGCCCTTAAGTGTAAAGGTCTTGTGGGTCATATTACATATCCGACAAATAGATGGGCAACATTAAACTGCTTTTATTATTTATTTATTTATTTTCACACCGCCCAAAATAATATTGCATTGTCTGATTTACAAGATGATGATGAATTGATTTTGACATTTTTAGAAGAAAAAGCGTGTGATACTTTTCTGCTGATGGTTGCTAGGGTGTTCTAGGTGGTTGCTAGGGTGTTTTGAGTGATTCGCCACCAGTTTTCTGCTATAATGGCTCAGATCAGTGAAAGTCTGTGAGGTCATATCCACATTTATTGTCTATCAAGTGAAAATAATAATTGTGTTGTCTCGCCATGTAAAGTGTTCATCATGCACGTATCATGGGCAGTGTAATGCAAGTAATATACAGTAAATGTTTGGACTGGAGGTTTAATGGTTAAAACTAGTCATATTGAAGGCTGGAATGGTTCTTTTGCTTTAGGTTGAGGGAGGTTTGCCTGATGTGTGATTATAGCTGTGCACTACCTCAGTCTTTGGCCCGGTTCACTCGCCAAGGTCAGCATTCCTGGCCCGGCCGTTGCTTAGCTGAATCTGAGCTTGCTCTCAGTAGCCCTGCTAAATGAAAGACAGGCAGTCAGAAATTAAAGCCAAGCCAAGGAACCGGCAGTAGAGCCTAAATTCAATCTGGACGATGCTAAATAGATGACCTCCCGCTTGAAGTGAAAGGAAAAATGAAACGGCGTTTTAGCCTATATGAGCGACTTTGTAACTCTTTGGTAATACATTACATTTTAAATCTCAATATGTGCACATCTTGTTCTTAAAATAGTCCAGTGTTAAATAACATACTAGTGAGATTTGCTTGTGCACTTATACTTTTTTTTAGATGCATTCAGTCTCATGATGTCATCACTTTGAATTTTGGCCTATTTTGGTACATCACATTGTGGCTGTTTTGTCCCTCTTAAATGTCCTTTAAGATATATACACTAAAAATTGCTGGGTTGTTTCAACCCAAATTTGGGTCAAATATGGACTAACCCAAAGGTTGGGTTAATAATGCAATTAAAAATGTACAGTTGAAAGTGAAATTTGAAGTTGGGTTAAAATTTAAAATTACATTTTTAACCCAACATTTGGGTTTGTCCATATTTTACCCAAATTTGGGTTAAAACAACCCAGCATTGTTTAGAGTGTGTATATATATATTTGAAAAGAGATGAATTAGTGATTGATTTCCTAAAATGTATTACTACAAATGCAAGGGGAAAAAATTAGCAAACGTCACATCATGGATCTATTGGATATATCTATTTTTCTCAGACCCAAATTAAGCAATCATTTCAATCATTTATTTATTTTTATTTTTTTTTTTTACATTTGAATGTAAATGTTTTTGTATTTTTTTAATCTATCTGCTTTAGTGATCATCTGGCTGTTGCAACTCTGGTAAAGGAAACGCCTTTTTTTCTTTCCTCTCTTTTTCTTTGATTGAACGTTTGCAGTGGCGGTAAAAATCAAGCATTCAATGTTAAGAGACAAATATAATAGTGTAATTTATAATAGCATCAGTTTATATTCATAATGCTTGTTTAGAGAGATTTTTTTGGACGTTTATCCGAAGTCAGTATTAAACGCACGTGCACAAATCATCAGTGTGCTTTCTTCCGTCCACCATTTACTTCTGATCCTTTCGGTCAAGAATGTTATTTAGGGTTAATAATATTAATTATTTTTAATCACGTGTATTAGCGTTCAGATTTATTTTAAAAGAGAGATCCAAGACAAATTTTCCGTTCTCTATTCTGATGTGAATCATTTCAAATGCGGTCAGTCTAAAATTTGATTATTTTTTTTCTTCAAAATGATGTAATCATATTGTAAGATTCCCCTTCTTAAATCTAATATTTTTAATTCTACACAATCCAGAATTTACTCTATTTTTCTCCTGTAGCCTAGCTGATGTCACGCGGACCAAATGTTCTTCGTTAATTAATGAAATCATGAGCATAATGAAAACACAGGCATATATTTACACTAAGTGTTTTAATTTCGTTTAAATTAAATTAGTACACATTTGTGGTTTTGTTTTTGTTTTTTACTGTTTGTCTGAGATATGGTTTCGGCCAGACTAAATCACCGAGCTGATATTTGTATGTCATATATTTAAAGAATATATACAATAAATTAAAAGAGTAATAATTGCTCATAATAGCTACACAAGGTAATTAGCTAGATTGTTAAATATGAAATTATACTTATTAATGTGATTTAAACTGATTTATATTTTAATGACTATTTGGAATTAACAAATATATAATTAAGGCGCTATATAGGTCTATATTTTATATATTGGTATTGTTATTCATATTTTTTTTTTCATTTATTAAATTTCAGAATACTGTGAACTATAAATACTGTCATCATTTTATTTAGATGATGTTTTAAATCTACGGCTCAGAAATCTCTTGACGCCCATTTGTGTTTTTGACGGTGGTTTCATTTTTAACGCCCTAACGAATATTACTCACGAATAATTAATTATTTAGGTGTTAATTAATTTTCTATTGTCTTAATGAAAAATGTGCTATGGCATTTTTTCAGAAATGTTTAAAAACAGGTGTGAGGGTTTAGAAAGAAAGAAAACCACACTCTAAAAAACACTGGGTCAAATGGACAAACTCAGCCGTTGGGTTACCTTTTTAAATGACATTTTAACCCAACGTTTGGGTTCGTCCATATTTGACCCAAAATTGGGTTAAAACAACCCAGCTTTTTTTTCAGTGTCATTTTAAATTTCTTTGCTTAAATCTTCAAAAAAAAAAAAGATTAAATAAATTATGCTGAGAATAACATGATTGGCTAAAGTCGTTTGTTAGCTTTATATGTGCTTTATATGCTTTATGTAGCCTATTCGATTTCAAACAAGGAACAAGATATTTTTTTCTGCTCCCCTGATTTATTATTTATTAACGTGAATTATTGAGGAAGATTTCCGTTTATTAATTCCTTTTTGTTTTGTTTCGTCTTTATCTGTATTGTTTGTTTATAATCATAGATTACCGGCTTATTTTGAGATTCAAATAAAAAAATACATACGTTTGTTTCATTATATGAAAATTACAATTAGCAAAAACATAAATAGGCTAATCTCAGTGAGTCTATAAAATAATGAATGCTAAAAATACCTTGAAATGGATTTTGCTAAGATGTGTCACAGTAATATATAATTCAATTGTGTTTGTGTTTTTATTATTTTGTTTATCATTTGTTTCTTTTGACAAAAGGAAACGGAATTTGCTTGCTAATGTAGTTGGCAGGTGCATCGGGGCTTCACTGAAGGTCAACGCGTGTCTCCTTCAGGTCGTCTGGAGGTCTTTCTTCTGTTTTAGCCCAGGTATGTTGAATTAATTAAAACACAATTAACCCTCGGATAAGATGGCCTTTACGAGTTTTCCTTCATCTGACATCTGGCATATATTATGAATGAATTCAATTAGACAACAATGGGGCCCGACTACACCTTTATAAATTACAATTTAGTTTTTCTCCCCGTTATTTGAGTTCGGAATTAGAATCTGTTTCACATGCAATTTTCCAATAACAAAATGAATTTGACTTGTTCTTTCATACATTTTTACACCCGAGGTCGATTGTAATTCGTTTATTTGATTGCATGAAGATTTGAAATATAGCACCTTCACTTCTGCTAGACACTTTCATAATTGTAGAATTAGGGTTTACATTTTATTTTTGCACCACTGTGTAGACTTCACATAAAAATAATCAGATTTATGGTAACACACAGAGAAATATAGGCTATCAAAACCTTAATTCGTGCATTGCTCGAGACGTCACCGTTTAACAAAAACTCTACACACTTCAAACACACACACACATCTCTCTCTCTCTCTCTCTCTCTCTCTTTCTCTCTCCGGTGAACGGTATAATCCCCTGCCGTTCCTGCATCTCTCCAAGCCCGTATTTAATTCCCTTAAACCCCCAGCTGCCGTTCTGGTTCCTCTGTGAACACGACAGACTGTGAAGCGCTCCCGGTTATTAATAATTCACCAGCCACTGCACGAATCCGTCCACAGATCAACCCGACCGTACCGCACGGGCCACGCACGGCTAGCGCGTTTATTTTGGCAACCACTCTCACATAGGCTGCTTAACATACATTAATTAGTTATTCGAAACGTTCGTTTTGGCGACATAAAAGTCCACATTCCTCTCGCGCGTCGCGTGTGAATCGGCAATATCGCCCATAATGACGTCCTGTCCATAATAATTGATCGTGTAATCCATGCACTGAGGAGGAGGAGGAGGTCATGGAGATCAGGTCTCCAGTGAGATGGATGGAGACTGAGCACCGATTCACCCAGAGTCCGTGAGCTGAAACTGCGCAGGCTGAAAGTTGCTGTCGGTGGCGCACGGCGCGAGCTCGACTGAAGCCACCGGACCGGAGAGACGCGCTCAAACCGGGGGATTCGTACCAGAGGAGCGGTCGTGCTGAACCCGCTCCGGCCCCGACGCGTTCGCGTTTCTTTGTATCTGCTGAAAGACCGAAAGTTTCTGTGCGTAAAAGTTGGTCGTTTTCCGCGATCCACGGGCCCGTCCCGCAACCCGGTTCTTCTGCTTCCGGTATCAACGGGGAAAGACGACTCATTTGCTTTTCGTCTTCTACCGCGCTCCCTTTTTTTCAGGGCAAAGTTTTTTTTCTTCCTAAAGGAGTAAAATGGGTCTTTGAGACTGTTGGCAATATTCCCCGCTCCACAATGGTACGTGCTGTGTAAATCAACTTTGCTCTTTTTATTCCTGCTATAACATGCTGGTAAACTTGAAGAGAAGGGTTTAGATTGATTAAATGCCTAGCAATAATTGTCCCAGATGAATTTTTGGGCGGTTTTAGTTTTAGCGCAAAAACTCTTGATGCACAACGACATGTGCATATAGTTCTCGGTCGCCTCGATGCACACAATGCCACTGTGTGTGTGTACTGTATAACGCTCTGTTATGGAAAATGCTTGAAGTTGTTCATGTTGATTGGGAAGTTAGTTTGAAACTGTGCAGAATGTTTTCCTGCAACTAATTAGTGCAACTAATTTCTTACACGATATGGGCGTAAAGTGAATCGAAGAATGCATTATCACAACGCAATATCAGTTTAACTTTGACCCTCTGGCACTCCAACTTTCCTCATCACTGGTGTTGTGGATTCATCTCTTTATATGGCGGTGGATAATGAAGTGTTGTGTAGGATAATGAGCCTCCAGTTTACACGCTTTCTAGTGTTATTGGGATTACAGGCGACACATGCACATGTAACATGCCATTACTGAAATTGTTCCACTGCGCAAGCTTGTCACGGGACGACAGTCGCCGCCCACATGTCGTCTGTCAAAGAGAACAAAAGCTCTGAGGGGTTAAATATAGAACAATAGTGCTGGATGCAACTTATTTCGTGTCCACGCTAACTTTTATTTTGGACTGCAGTGGAGTGTCAGAAAGTCGTTGCATTGCATTTTGATTAGCACTGATTCATGCATTGCAATTGGTTTTATTTTGCTTGCACATGTTGTCATTATATATGTAAACACACTAACTTTTAAACAAGAATAATTGTAACAATAATAACTGGCAAGAGATTTATGTATTGACTAGGATAATAAATCCATATTTGGCCGATAACTGCACTCTTAGAAAAAAGGGTTCAGAACATTCATCAGCATATATTAGATATTGTCTAATATTGCCTATTAGATATTGTCTAAAGACCCCTTTACTTCAAAAAGCTTATAAGGAGACATTTCTTAAATGTTTGCATTATACTTTCATGTTTAACTTGGTATTTAAGTCTATTTAGTGATAAAGTATGGTTACAAGCTTTGCTTTTAAAAAAATAATGAATTAAAAGAAAATCTATAAAATGATCCCATGATGGGAACCCAAATGTATATTGGCATATGAATAGCCTGAAACCTTTAAATATTTATATAGTACAAGTATGTGTGTGTCCACTTGGCCGATTAGCACAAGTCAGTTTGAAAATCTGCC
Source organism: Cyprinella venusta (assembly GCA_038021265.1). Classification (NCBI taxonomy): domain Eukaryota; kingdom Metazoa; phylum Chordata; class Actinopteri; order Cypriniformes; family Leuciscidae; genus Cyprinella; species Cyprinella venusta. Next base: position 46,903,012 of record CM075863.1, read on the forward strand.
GCTCAGTATTTAAAGTGCAATTTGTTTTTACAATTTCAGAAAAAAAAATATGTATTGTCATGTTAGTTGCTATAATTAAATGATGTCTATATTTATACACTAGTGTTGCCACAATACTGGACTTTCCAAGTTTGATACAATATTTTGAAAAATCAGGGAGGCTTTATTTGAATCGTAAACTACATTTACAAAAAAAGACAGGTAAACAGCCAGTAATAAAATAAGAAGAAATAAAAAAAAAACTGCGAACAATAGCACAAATAAATACAACAGGATTAAGACACAAATGACATAAACAGTGCTTTAAGTTTGTCAGGTGGGTCTAATAGTAATACTCAGGTAAGACATACTACAGAAATTAATCTAAAATAACACAAAAAATAAATACAGTTTAATGCTTACCATTAAAGCAACAAAAGTTATTGAGTCAAGAGCAGTGAGTGATTTCCTTAGAAAGCAGCAGGTTTATTAGGCTGCTGTCACTTTAAGAGTTAATGCACGGATCCAATATAGTGTTACACAAGATGCGCTTTCAACCATAGATATCCATAATAAAGGCTAGATGACTTACGGCGGAGTTTCTATCGTCGTCACAGGCGGCCATCTTGTCACAGGCAAGCTGATGTAAGATGAGTGATCAGTACGAACACAAATACTCTTATCTCGCCGAAATCTTGACGGAAATCTATTTATTTATACATTTATTATTCATAAGTGTGCAGAGTCATAACTACATCTCTGATGTTTAACCAAACTATTTGAAAATCGGTAGAAAATTGATCAATTTATGGTTATTTAAAAAGTACATGCACCATTGAAACACAATGTTACGAGTGAGCGAGTTGCCTGTGACAAGATGGCCGCCAGGTGCACACGTCGCCCTCCATTGGCCAGCAGCGTGGACGAGATATCTAGCCTTTATTGTGGATATCTATGCTTTCAACTATGACTTTACAAAACTGACTAGATGATATTTGACAAAATGGGCATTTTGACTTACTTTTGAATGCACATGACCATTTAAGCACAATATATAAAAAAAAGTTAATTTGGAACTTGCACGCTTTTTGAGAGCGGCACTTATCGACGGTGCGCGAAACCTGTGAGAATGACTAAAATTATGTGCAATACAAGCACTTTTCAACCAGAGAGAATGAGGCGAGTGAGTGAGAGGAGGCGGGTGTGTGTCAATTCGCCGTCGGTGAGAAGAGAGAGTGAGAACACACAGCTGGTGTATCGAAAACACTATACTGTATATGGCCGTGTGTCCACCAAAGAGTTTTCCCACGCGCCTGGCGTAGGTTTTCAATTGTTTTTAATGGGAGTGCCGCGTTTTTTAAATGCCATGAGCGTAACGAAGCGCTGAGCGTTTTTTTTTTCACGCTGAAGTGATCTATCCTGATCGTTTTCAATACTCGCAATTCCAACTCCTGACTCCCTACAGTGGTTTTGACGAAACAAGCTGGTTTTTACTGCCAAGGGCGTAGCTCGTACCGAGAGCATGGTGAGCTGAAACATGCTTACGTCACGAAGAACCGCTAACATCCAATAGGAACATTCAACTGCAGTAGCCACCGTTCAACCTGAAGAGGGCAGCGCTAAGGCCGTGTGTCCACCAAAGCGTTTTTCCACGCGCCTGGCGTATGTTTTCAATCGTTTTAAATGGGAGTGCCGCGTTTTTTAAACGCCGTTAACGTAACGACGCACTGAGCGTTTTTTTTTTCACACTGAAGTGATGTTCTGTCAATTCACGCTACCCATCGAGATTTTCTACTTACTGGTTATGCGCATGTGCAGACTCAGTTTTTTTTTTAACAAAAGGTCAATTTTCATGTGTTATAATTTAATTTCCCTTTAAAAAATGCTAACTACCATATGAATATTTTTACGGTAAGCCAACGGAACAAGAATAACTGAAAGTTTCAGCTATTATGGAAAGATGTGCTTTGACAAGTCAAAGATGAATATTTGATGATAATTTTTTACTTTTCACAACGTTTTAAATATAAAAACAGTAGTCTACAGTTTACAGTAGCTACTCGTAACTTAAAATTGTATTATAATTGTATTTCATATAATATTAATCAACATTTTCTGTGATCGATTCGCACTACGCACCGGGCGCTAAGCATTTTTTACAGGTCGCCGAGAGTTGAACATTTTTCAACTTTTTCAAAACGCAGCGCTCATCACTGTCACTTTTTACCCAGCCGTCTAATCACAATGGAGGAGGGGCGAGACTAAACCACACCCACCAACCGTCACAACGTTCTTACTGCAGGCTACGACATCAACCTGCAGAGCTAATCCGAACAAAATGGATAAAAAAAAATTTTTTAGTCTGAAACAAATTATCTGCGAAATCAGTTACAAGTAAACTGTGCTGCGGATATTCCGTATCATAGCAACAAAACGTTTTAAAACGCTGCGCTGCCAAAACGCTCTGAACACGGCATCTTCAGCAGAGAGTCTGGCGTTTTTCAGCTGGATAAAAACGCTTTGGTGGACACACGGCCTATGTGTCTCTTGGCCATCCCACTCTCTAGAATCAGTATCGGCATACAGAAAATGCAAGAATACTGAATTAAAATATAATATAACAGCAAAGGCCATCAATCTTAAAAGTATTTGGAGACTTTTTGTGGCATGTCTTTTAAGTAATGCTGTAGGTCTGCACACACACACACAGCCATTTCTTAGAGTTTTTAGGTTTTTATTTATAATGACATTTGCGTCCCTGACACGTGCAGCTCTTTCAAAACGAAAAACACAAGGAACTCGCAGTTAAATATCATATCGGCCGGATTTTCAGGTCTTTAGGAAAGAACATCTGTTCGGTGTTAGCTCGGCTCTAACCTCAGATAGCTCGGTTTTTACTTCTCACCAGACAGGCCACAAGAAGCCGATCTGAGGAGACATCAAGCTATTGGCAATCAACTAAAGCACATTACCCAGGTGTCCTCATTTCAGAGTCTAAACGTTCAGCTAATTTATGCATCGGCCTTCTTTATTTTCAACTCGCCGCACACATAGTTTTCAGTTCTCCTCCACTTTGACTGGCTTCGGAATCCGGATTATATTTGATTGCTTGACTGATGCAATATAGGCTTGGACTTGTTGATGATTTCCAGATGGGCCTGAATATCAGCACATTAATGTGGATAATTATTTGTTTACCCGCTCTCTTAAATGGCACCAACCCAAATAGGCCAGTGCCGAAAGAAACGAGGGAATCTATTCAAAGCTGACTCCACATGGGATTCACGTCTTCTCTTAAAAAAACTATTTAATTAAGCTTCCAACTACAATCAAAGATACGACGCTAGATAGTCGACAGCTATATGCATTGAAGCTCAATCCGTCAAACAGCGACAGAAATGCATCTGGGTTAGACTTTGATGACAGTTGGAATGAAGAAAAGTTTTACAATAGCAATCAAGGCATCCTATAGTTTGTTAAACAAAAAGGTTTTTATGTTGACTGCAAACTTGGAAGCAGAATACTGTACGTCTTTGACATTTAAAATCCTTGATTTGTTTATTGAGAGAGTGGATATATTGATGTTAGTATAGCGATTATAACGTTCAGTTGAAATTGAAATGTTTTGGAAATGAACACGCATGTGTGCCAAGTGTTACTGCCCCCTCTGGTGAAGTGGTGTTAGTTCACCTGTCAACTGGACTTGATCTTATGACCAATCAACATTATGACCAAGTCATTTGACACAGATGTCTCTGAATTATTGGCTGTTGGTTTTGGCTTTTTCTTCTATTGCAAGCCAATGATGTGAAGGTAATGAAACGCTGGTTATCTGCATGTTGTCATGTCCATCGGTTTCATTGTCATAACTGCATAACTAGTCATAATGATTTAGCATATATATATATATAGCCCTACATTAGTCTGACATCAAATAGCATTTTAAGAAGTCTATACCTGCACAAACGGTTACAAATTATCTTAATGCAAAAATCTAGTCTAATTTTGTAACCGGACGGTTCAGTGAAGGATCCATCAGACTTAAACAAATCAGTAACTCATCAGTAAAAGAACAGACTCATATTGAGGAGTGACATTAACCCACGTTATTTTTTTTTTGTTCTAGGCTGCAAAATAAGTAATTTGTTCAACAATCGAATGCAAGCCTTGAAAATGCAATGCATTAAAATACAAACACTGAAAATGAAATGTTCTTTTTTTTCAATTAGTGCAATACAACATGCTTTTTAGTTTCAGAGACATTTGTCATTATTTTACTTCCATGGGACTACACTGCTTGCTCTTATATATATATATATATATATATATATATATTTTCATTCACCAAGTAAAGAACCAGAAGAGTAATTTGGTAATTAAGAGTAATTCACTGGTTGCAACTTTGAATCATTAAAAAGATGATACGGTTCATACGAGTCATTTGTTTGGAACTTGAACTACACTGGTCACACTTTTTGTTTTTGAATGACTATAAAGAACTGGCTTATACGAGTCATTTGTTTGAAAATTTGACTACACTGGTTGCGCTTTACGTTTTTGAATCACTAAAAAGAACTGGTTCGTACGAGTCATTGGCTCAGAACTCGAACTACACTGGTCACACTTTACGTTTTTGAATCACTAAAAAGAAATGACTCATACGAGTCCTTTATTCGGAACTTGAACTACACCGGTCACACGTTACGTTTTTGACTCACTAAAAAGAAATGACTCATACGAATCATTTATTCAGAACTTGAACTACTGGTCACACTTTACGTTTTTGAATTACTAAAAAGAACTGGTTCGTACGAGTCATTTGCTCAGAACTCGAACTACACTGGTCACACGTTACGTTTTTGAATCACTAAAAAGAAATGACTCATACGAGTCATTTATTTGGAACTTGAACTACACTGGTCACACGTTACGTTTTTGACTCACTAAAAAGAAATGACTCATACGAATCATTTATTCAGAACTTGAACTACTGGTCACACTTTACGTTTTTGAATCACTAAAAAGAACTGGTTCATACGAGTCATTTGCTCAGAACTCGAACTACTCTGGTCACACGTTACGTTTTTGAATCACTAAAAAGAAATGACTCATACGAGTCATTTATTCGGAACTTGAACTACACCGGTCACACGTTACGTTTTTGACTCACTAAAAAGAAATGACTCATACGAATCATTTATTCAGAACTTGAACTACTGGTCACACTTTACGTTTTTGAATCACTAAAAAGAACTGGTTCATACGAGTCATTTGCTCAGAACTCGAACTACACTGGTCACACGTTACGTTTTTGAATCACTAAAAAGAAATGACTCATACGAGTCCTTTATTCGGAACTTGAACTACATCGGTCACACGTTACGTTTTTGACTCACTAAAAAGAAATGACTCATACGAATCATTTATTCAGAACTTGAACTACTGGTCACACTTTACGTTTTTGAATCACTTAAAAGAACTGGTTCGTACGAGTCATTTGCTCAGAACTCGAACTACACTGGTCACACGTTACGTTTTTGAATCACTAAAAAGAAATGACTCATACGAGTCATTTATTTGGAACTTGAACTACACTGGTCACACGTTACGTTTTTGAATCACTAAAAAGAAATGAGTCATACGAATCATTTATTCAGAACTTGAACTACTGGTCACACTTTACGTTTTTGAATCACTAAAAAGAACTGGTTCATACGAGTCATTTGCTCAGAACTCGAACTACTCTGGTCACACGTTACGTTTTTGAATCACTAAAAAGAAATGACTCATACGAGTCATTTATTTGGAACTTGAACTACACTGGTCACACGTTACGTTTTTGAATCACTAAAAAGAAATGACTCATACGAATCATTTATTCAGAACTTGAACTACTGGTCACACTTTACGTTTTTGAATCACTTAAAAGAACTGGTTCATACGAGTCATTTGCTCAGAATTCGAACTACACTGGTCACAAAAAATATTCTTTATATTAGTCGTCCAATTAGTCGACTAATCGATAAAATAATCGTCCAACTAATCATTTAGTTAATAATCGTTTACCCCAGCATTACCCAAGAGTTGTTTGACAATTAGTTTGACTCGTGCTATGTTGTTTTTAGTTTGCTGTCTGCTTTGCTTTCAATGCAGACAGCAAACTCGCAATCACAACAAAGATTTTTGAGAATATAATACTTTTTTTAAAAAGCCGCTGATATACGCCTAATTTTCTTTTTGCTGTGGCGCAGATTCAGCAGAAGGAGAATCGTCGCTGTGATTCTTAAATACAGGGCTGCTTTTGAAAGAACATCCGCGGAGAAAGATGCCTTTTGTGTCCAGATGGTGTAGTTACGACATCTACCAGCAGGGGCTTAACTCTAACCATACTGTGAGTAGTCGTATAACTTGTTCTGCACTGTTTGTTCTACTACATCCATGAATAACTGTAAGAGGAACTCAGAGCACCCACCAATCAAAACACTCGGCAACAAGGTAGAGGGTTTTGTGTGGGCATAAAAAAGTGGATGTCATTTTTTTTTATGTCACTCTCCTTCCTTAGTTTTTCCACTAACGTTAACGAGCCATTTACTTAAAAAATATCTTATATTTAGATTTTTAAAGTGGTAAAATAATGATTCATCCCGTTTAATAGCTCATAATCAGACACGACTCTGGCTTGCGGTTCCCGTGCAGACAGAATCAATGTTTAGTGGCGAAAACAAACAATAAGCAATCTAACAGCCCACCCTCCTCCTCGGGTTCATTATTACTGCTGTTCCTCGCTCATTTCGCTCTCCCGGCTCCTCTAGAGATGGAGGTATGAAATATCACATTTTCCCAGCATTTCTCCCTGAAGTGGCCCTGGCACGCGTTCACACGGCATACATTTCTGCTTTCATATATTTCCCCCTCTCACCGCTTTTAAAAAACAAATCCCCTCCCTCCCTCGCCGGGCTTTGATGTGTCTGCCGCGTTACCTGGGTTTGTAGAGCGCTAGCAGTTGTGTAGAAGTTCTGTCGCATGTCAGTTTCTCTTATCTGTGAACACATGAATTGGGATGTAACTCATAAAAATAGTTTTAATTGTGGTGTTGTTGGTGTTTGTAGTTTGCATATGCCCATAACATGTCGAGGTCACGTTTTAAACCAAAATGTCAAGAAAAAAAGCAAATAGCTGTTTATATTTATTTAAGCATAAAGAAAATCTGATTTTCAAAAGCTGTCTGTAACATCACTAAAGAATCGGAAGCAAATCTGGCCATTTAAACAGACATGTCTCACACTTTTATTATGATTGCTACACTATTCCCATTTGCTATTATGTGTATGAGGCTTCATATCAGGGCAGTTTTGAGGTCCCCTGTGAGCAAACAGGCCCATCATTGCACATTAGCAGACATTTTGAATCGTTCGGCTCTAAATATGTTTGTGTTGATACTCAAGAGTTAATTATGACGGGCCTAGGGACCGGTTTCGCTCAGGGCCGGCCATATGGATCGGGCATATGCTGCGTATATATAGAAAAGGGTGGCATGTTTAATTGACGCAGTTCCACGCTCCATAAACATCCACAGCGAGGGAAAAAGAGGACAGATCTACAGGGAACTACATCAAACAATCAGCAGAGACTCAAACAAGCCGTCTTACTTTAAAGTGTGAAGGCAAACCGAGCGGAAGAGAGCGACTCATCCGTCTCGTTGTTTCACCTGCCCCGTCCATCACTTTTAGAAAAGCCGTTTGACATGAATAAAAGAGTATATTTTCATATATTATGATATGGAGTACAGTAGTGAAAATCCCAAACCTTCTTTTGGAGACTATAAACATTAGGAGCCTGTTTCTACACATTCTGAAAGTTTAACAACCAGCTGAGTTCTCGTTCTTCAGTTTGTTTAGTTAATCGCTTTGACTTATGTGTTGTGAGGAGAGAGAGAGCGAGCGAGCGTATGCAACCTTTCATTGCTGTGGATATGAATAGCTGGTGTTGCAGCCACATTTTGGTTAGCCAGTGTCTGGGATCTATTATAGTATCGTGTGCGCACACACACATCTTTGCGTCTGTTATTTTAGTGCTGCATGTATTTTTATAGGAGTGCGTTTTAGAGACAGGTTTAATCCGGGGAATGTGTGCAGCAGAGTTTGCTTGCTCTGAAATACAGTATATATGTCTTTCTCCTGAGGACAACCGGAATTCTCCATGTCTGGGACGCTGGGGGTTTCTTTGGAGGTTAAGGGACGGGTTTTTAGAAGTATTAGATAACTTTAACTTTAAATATGTACAGTATATACTGTACATACCCAGCCATCCATCCATCCATAATCCACCCATACACCCATACACCCATCCATCCATCCATCCATCCACCCACCCATCTGTTCCCTCATCCATCCATCCATCCATCCATCCATCCATCCATCCATCCATCCATCCATCCATCCATCCATCCATCCATAAACCCATCCACCCACACATATATCCATCCATCCACCCATCTGTTCCCTCATCCATCCATCCGTCCATCCATCCATTTATCCATAAACCCACCCACACATATATATATCCATCCATCCATCCATCCATCCATCCATCCATCCATCCATCCATCCATCCATCCATCCATCCATCCATCCATCCACCCATCCATCCATCCACCCATCCATTTCCTCATTCACCCATCCATTTCCTTAACCATCCATCCATCCATCCATCCATCCATCCATCCATCCATCCATCCATCCATCCACCCACCCATCTGTTCCCTCATCCATCCATCCATCCATCCATCCATCCATCCATCCATCCATCCATCCATCCATCCATCCATAAACCCATCCACCCACACATATATCCATCCACCCATCTGTTCCCTCATCCATCCATCCGTCCATCCATCCATTTATCCATAAACCCACCCACACATATATCCATCCATCCATCCATCCATCCATCCATCCATCCATCCATCCATCCATCCATCCATCCATCCATCCATCCATCCATCCATCCATCCATTTCCTCATTCACCCATCCATTTCCTTAACCATCCATCCATCCACCCATAAACCCACCCACCCACACATATGTCCATCCATCCATCCATCCATCCATCCATCCATCCATCCATCCATCCATCCATCCATCCATCCATCCATCCACCCATCCGTTCCCTCATCCATCCATCCACCCATCCATCCATTCATAAACCCACCCACACATATATACATCCATCCATTCACCCACCCACCCACCCATTCCATCCATCCATCCATCCATCCATCCATCCATCCATCCATCCATCCATCCATCCATCCATCCATAAACCCACCCACACATATATCCATCCATCCATCCATCCATAAACCCACCCACACATAATTGCCTCATCCATCCATCCATTCATCCATCCATAAACCCACCCACACATATATCCATCCATCCATCCATCCATCCATCCATCCATCCATCCATCCATCCATCCATCCATCCATTCATCCATTCATCCATCCCATAGTAAGTCGTATTTTGTTGATTCTGGAATTACATTCCTGCCCAAAAACACAGTCCAAACCCTAACTTGCCCTTAACACTTACCCTATCCATAACTCATCCATAAAACAAGAATGACATAACTGATGACTAACTGATGCAGAAGCACCTAACCCTGGTTGTAAGCCTGAACTTGATTTAAAGTATAAACCTGTCCCTCAAATCTGATCAGTTGATTGGAATTGTTCCAAGATCAACAAAGATGTCAATCCAGGAACATGCTGTACTCTGTGAAGTCACATTCACCATTATACATATATTTGTGATGAGATGATTATAAAGCCAAACAAAGTATGTGTTTTTTTGCATAAGTGTGGTTTCAGGTCTTACTTTTTTTTATAAACTTGATGAATCATGGTTTGTTCGTGAAAACATTTGTATGCAGATTGCACACAAAAATTGAGCATGCTGCTCATGTTTAATGAATGAGCCCAAATGTCTGGAGCTGTGCTCTCATTCGCCCAGACACCAAAATCTGCAGTCAACACTCAGATTTCCTAATGTGGACTCAAACATTTCTCATCAAAATCAAATGATCTGAGCTGAGCTATTCTCACTATGTCAGTGTGAGTCCCATTTCTGTCTATTTTATTCCTTAGGAGACAAAGCTAACACTTATGATCTCAGTTAAGTCTTATCATATAAGTCTTATAGTCTTGCTTTTTGTGTACTAGTTAATCACTTTTACTTTCAAATCAACTGGTATTGACCTCTTGCCCCATAATGGCGGTGTGTGAACAGACTTCGCTTTTGCCCCCGGCTTTGCTGTGTGATTCAACATCGTCCCACTAATGGATATTGGAATGGGGGGTTATTCAGTTTCGCACACCCAGTCAGTGCACCTCCCAGCATACAAATGAACTGGGATGAATGGACACGACACTCTGAGAAGAAAAAAAAATACCTTGGCGGTCGTGTCGAGAGAAAGAGTCGCTGTGTGAGGGGTTTGTGCTGAATAAGTCACGGATATACTGGGAAATTCAGGAGGTGTGAACGGGAACCAGTTGAGAGTGTGGTCTGACTGTGCACAGCATGCAGAGCTGAAATGAGTTTAAGATGAAACCCGCTGGTAACAGGCGCACGAGTCCAACGCTGCACATGGGCGGCGGAAAGTTGGGCCAGGATGTGTTCACATCACAAACTTTCAGAATTGAGATTCGAATCTTTCTGACGATAACCTGCGGGGTTTGCACATGCTAACACACTGTGTGATGGGGGCTTAGCTATTTCAATCTTACTAGCTCAAGTGATAAGACATAAGAGTCCACCTTCAAATGTCTGTGTTAGATATATTTATATGTACAGTATATAGGCTACATATATGTTTATGTATATGTATATAATGTAGGGCTGTCAAACGATTAATCGCGATTAATCGCATCCAAAATAAAAGTTTGTGTTTACATAATATATGTGGGTGCACTGTGTATAATTATTTTGTATATATATATATATATATATATATATATATATATATACATACACACACACACACATGCATGCATATTATTTATATATAAAATATTTTTATTTATTTATAATATAAATTATATATAAATCGATATACAGTATATACATGTAACATGTAATATATATAACATTTCATATATATATCAACATAAATATATACAAGCATGATTGTGTATTTATTTATATATATATATATATATATATATCAAATAATTATACACAGTGCACCCACATACCCACATATATTATGTAAACACAAACTTTTATTTTAGATGCGATTAATCGCGATTAATCATTGGACAGCCCTAATATAATGTGATTTTAAAATGATATAAATAATCAATTTTATGTTTATATACTTAAAATGTGTAATATTTGTGTTAGTTTATATACATTAAAAAACTAAATATATATAATATAAAAATGGTGCATGATGAGTTATATTTGTTTAACATTTATGTGATTATTTATTTATTATTTCCATTTTTGTGTCCAAATATTATTACTATAATATTATTATTATATATTAGGGGTGTGCAACGATTAATCACATCCAAAATAAAAGTTTGTGTTTACATAATACACGTGTGTACTGTGTATAATTATTTTGTATATATAAATACCCATAATGCATGTAATAATAATAATAATAATAAGTTAAATTTATATTGCACCTTTCCCAAGCTCAAGGACACTTTACAAAAACAGTAAAAAAAAACAATAAAGATGTATATATTTAAGAAATATTTGCATGTATATACTGTATGTATATTTATACATAATTTACATATTTTATTTTTTCTTAAATATATACATGTGTATTTATATATACAAAATAATTATACACAGTAAACACACATATATTATGTAAACACAAACTTTTATCTTGGATGGGATTAATCGTTGCACAGCCCTAAAATATAAATGAATATGTAGCCTATATATGTGTGTTTTATTTATTTATAGCTTAAATCAGTTATTTTATCTATATGCTTAAAATGAAATTTTATATTTATGTATATTTATTTATTGTACTGATTTTAAAAATTAAATATATAAATATGAGTTTTAAAATATTTATGTGATTATTTATTTCTAATTTAATAAGAGTTGAAAAGTTTTGAAGTCTTTCAGTTCCACAAATGCCGACGATATGTTATGGCGCCGTTTTATATATAAACAATATTTATATTTAATATTTATATATAAACAATATGAATGTAAGCCAGAGGAGAACTGGCCCCCGACTGAGCCTGGGTTCTCCCAAGGTTTTTTTTCTCCATCCAATCTGATGGAGTTTTGGTTCCTTGCCACTGTTGCCTTGCTTTGGCTTGCTTAGTCGGGGATATTTAATATTTAATATATAACAATATTATTGATCTGTGTTATACTACTTTCATGTTATCACTGTGAAGCTGCTTTGATACAATCTGTATTGTGAAAAGCGCTAAATAAATGTGACTTGACTTGACTTGACAAAGGGCTTTTCTTGTTAAAAAAAATAAATTAATAAAATAAAACTAGATTTGAGTTTTAAGAAGCCAGAACCCAACCCACTGATCTGAAGACCTTATAATAGGAAAAAGAACTTTATGAACCTCTAAAGAACCACATAGCATCTCAACAACCTTATAAAATTGCTGTTAAGTGTAAAAAGCAGCAACAGTATTGTGATACATAACTGATATAATTATGTCATCATTATGTTTCAGGCTACCGAACCGTTCCTGGTGAATGAAGACCCGTCCAGAGGTCCTGGGATACCAGAGTGCTTCGTCGTGTCTGATTCCTACAGGGTACGTCTCCATACTACTCCATTATTCCTTCAGCATTGTTATAGATGTTGTGTAGAGTCAAAACCATAACCATGATTATTATTTCCATATGCACATATGCATATGCAGTAAAGCACTGCAAAAACAGCAAGTCTCATAATTTTACCGGAGCGCTGTTTTCTTGTGGGAAATGAAAATTATAACCTGCATACTTCAATAAAATGAGAAGTACACATGAGGGTAAGGCTGCAATGAAGGGAGGGCGAGGAGAAAAACACTGCGAAGCAGAAAGAAGTGCAGCTTTTAAAATTCCACCCTGCGAGCGAGTTGGATTTACAGCGATGGGAGTGAAATAAAATGGCCATAAAAACAGAAGGGCGGGACAGAGAGATGGAGAGATGGGAAGGGGAGTCTGTGGATGACTGAAAATGAGACTGTTAATGAGCTGGGAGCCGGTTTTCTATTCCTCGTTTCCAGCGGATTGCTTTTGCCAAAGTTTCGGGAAAAAAAATCTGGGTTGCTCCGGCGTCTCAGAAAGCAGGATTTCGCAGAAATGGAGGGAAAAATGATGAAACGTGATTGGCTGACAGGACAGAAAAGGGCTGAGGTGTAAAATATAGCTGTGTTGGATATCAGGAATGTGTCAGAGTATATCGTCCTCCAGGTTAATTTAGAGGAAAAGGAGGGCCTGGCTATATTTTGTGCTGATTTTTGTGTTTTTTGTTCATTCCGAAAGTTTTGTCATGATGTTTTAGTAGCGGATGAATCAGAATTTAGATTTTAATTTTGAGTGGATCTCAACTGGTGGGTTGTGACCTGAAAATAGGCCTCAGTTTTGATGTATGCTCATGCAAACCATATCATCATGCTTGTTTATGAAGGCTTATCAACCTATACGGGATGAGAAACACATCTGTCTTTTGTTGTTGATGTCCGTGGCTTTAAGTCCAGTTGAGAAACACTGAACTCGACAATGTTTAACGCTGAGAACAGAAATAAGCAGGTGATATAGTAAGCTTTTACAGTTTTGTTCTTAGCTCAACTGTAAGGTTTCTTAAGCAACTTAAAGGTTTCTATCAGGCGCTTCAATAACCTTCTCGGGGTCCCCGTCACTTTATGGATTTAGTTAGTTGAATTTTGCTTTTGTTTTAATTCATTTCTAATTTTAGTCACATTTTATGAATGAAACCGCTTGTAAACATACTTCATCAGTGGAAAAAAGGGTAAATAACCTGTTGAGTACCACACAATCATTTAACACATTTCTCATTGTAGCTATAGAACATTTTCAGCATAAAATGAGTCTATAACTCTATAGGGTAATACATAGAACCCCATTCAATATTTTTATAAGACTATTGGCATTGATGGTTCCATTTAAGAACCTTCAACAATCATGTTGTTGTTTTTATTTTATTTTTTTTATTGGTAAAAGGCTGTAAATATGCTACGGTAAAAAACTCAATTGTTTAAAAGAAATTTTCTGTACGGCGAGTTACTGGAATCTAATAATCAAATCACCAAAAATTATTGTTCTACACTCTTAGAAAAAAGGGTTCTATATATGTAGCATAGGGTTCTTTACTCAACTCCAAATGACATTTTATGCTAAAAAAAGGTTCTATAATGACAATAAAGAACCCGTTTGGCACAAAGGTTCTTTATAGGCTATTGTTCATTCATATATTACATTATTCTGCAATATTTTGTAGTTGTAATTAAATTATTGTTTATTAAACTTAATATCACATTTTAATCATGCTGATTTTTGGAGGAGAAAATCTTAAATGGCACTCTTCGTGGTATATTGATTAACTACATAAAATGATATAAATATATACATTTTCTAACCCCCATATCTTGAATTTTGATATAGAAAATTTTAGGGGTTCCAAATACGTAGCGCTTTAGAACCTTTTAAGGTTCTATATAGAACCTTTTCTTCTAAGAGTGTATAATATCTCTATGAAAATTCCCAGTTGGAGCCTTTGTTTCTTAAAAATCTGTACAGATGAGTAAATGTAAATCTAAATCTAATGCTTGATGTAAAAACTGTTGATTTACTCCTCGTGTGGTTGTGTCGTGTGTTGGTTTAGTAGTCGTGTGCCCACTCAAACCACTAAATGTGGGGCTCATCTTGAGAGGTGGTACATGAGTTATCATGTTGTGTTTGCCTTTGCTTTGGCTTGGAGAAAGCTCCTCTCCTCTCGCCACTGCAGGCCTATGATCTGGTTTTGTGGCATTTTGTTACAAATCAGTTCAGGATACTGGGGTGGAAAAGACTAGAATTTTCTCTCCATCTATCTATCTATCCATCTATCTATCTAATCCACAACCATCCATTTCATGCGTCCATTCCATCCATCTATCCTTCCAGTCATCCATCCATCAATCCATCCATTCGTTCCATCCACCCATCCATCCATCCATCCATCCATCCATCCATCCATCCATCCATCCATCCATCCATCCATCCATTCCATCCACCCATCCATCCATCCATCCATCCATCCATCCATCCATCCATCCATCCATCCATCCATCCATCCATCCATCCATCCATCCATCCATCCATCCATCCATCCATTCCATCCATCCATTCCATCCATCCATCCATCCATCCATCCATCCATCCATCCATCCATCCATCCATCCATCCATCCTTCCATCCACCCATCCATCCAGTCATCCATCCACCCATCCATCCATCCATCCATCCATCCATCCATCCATCCATCCATCCATCCATCCATCCATCCATCCATCCATCCATCCATTCCATCCATCCATTCCATCCAGTCATCCATCCATCCATCCTTCCATTCATTCCATCCATCCATCCATCCATCCATCCATCCATCCATCCATCCATCCATCCATCCATCCATCCATCCATCCATCCATCCATCCATCCATCCACCCATCCACCCATCCATCCACACATTAACCTTACTAACATAACTTCAAGTGTTCTTCATTAAAATGACCTGCTTTTTAGTGTTTTTCTCAATCGCTTTGCCACATTTTTCGAAACAGTTTTTAACATTCTCTAAACTGTAAGCTCGATTGTCACAACTGTTTCCTGGAACATCAGAACTCCATGGCATGTCTGAAAAATGTAGTAACTCACCCAAAACATTTAACTCATGCTTCAAAACCTAGTTTTTATGTCAATAAATTTGCAAATGACACCAAAATAAAAAGTGTTTTGTCATCGCATGAGCCACACTAGTCAAAATGTTTAGATGTTGTTGTTTTTTTCTTAATTTTTTTTTGTTGACTAACTGCTTTCTATACTGCACAATAATATCAATGTTTTGTTTGTGTACATACAGATTCGGAAAGTAGGTGAAATATTGGTTGTTTGTATAGTATAGAAAGCAGAGTCAACATAACAGTAAAAAAACATGAAATTTGTATATAATTTCCATGGTGAAAAAACAGATTTTGCATGTGATGGCTCACACGATGAAAGAACGTTTAGAAGTTGTGAAGAGTCAACTCATCAGCTTTGATCAGCCGTCCATGTGCATTTATTCACTGTGCAAAATGCAGAAAATTGTACTTACTCTTCTGCACACATCTGCCAAAACGCATGCAACTGGCTGAAATCAATAAGAAATCCAAATCTGATGTGAACAAGAAACTTATTGTTCAAAGATCTGAACAATCTGAAAAAAAAAGAATTGAGAAAACCTGTAACGTCAGTGATATGATTCATTATGGCTGAATCAATAGAATCTTACAGCAAAAAGGGACAGATCATGTGGAAATTTTCACAGCATATAATGATTAACAGATTTATTTACATCAAAATCATATTACTGTACATGAACATATCAAACATACTTGACAGCAAAAAAGAATAGCGAAAACGAGTAAAGTATACATAGAAATCTATACCTTTGAACCTAAAACGCTGAGCTTAAGTGATTAAAGGTGGTTGACAATAACAGGTGAAAGGTCACATGAGGTAACCAACCGGTGCGGTGCGATGCGATGACGGTTCACACAGGTATGCGTTTCCTGTGTGGTCGTCCAGCACTTTCCTCGCTCTTCCTCCCTTCTGCAGTTCTCTTTCCCTCTCTCTCTCCCGGGTTCCCTGGATGTGTAATTGGCCACACAGAGCCCGCTTCTCTCTTTGTTTCTCCTGCAGTGGCTTGCGGTGGAACTGCACAGGCCTCATAAATCTGCAGGCCTCCGGTGGCACATCCAGCCTTCAGCTCCGGTTCTGCTCAATGACTTCACCCCCACCAAAAATACCCACTCAGGACACGCTCCAAAACTTTATACCTCCACTCGCCGCCTGCTCTTTCCTTAATGTTCACTCCTTTCATGCGTTTGCAAGGCATGTTCATTTTGCAATTTGAAAAAGGACAGGCGCTGCCATTGCTACAGTGTGTGTGTGTGTGTGTGTGTGTTGTAGTCCAGATGATTTTCTGCTCGTCTTTTACAGCTAATACTATACTGAGTACAATACATTTGCATTTGACGGTCATTAACAGACACAGATTCATATATTTACTGGTTTTATTATTTAGATAATTTACATTAAAGTTACATTTTATTAAGACAAAAACACACAAAACGATAGCATTTTTTTCATGTTTTTATTTACTTGCACTTGCGCAAAGTCGACGTGCCATTGCAAAAACTAAGAGTCGTGGAAACCTGCAAATTACAGTAACACCTTCCAGTATTCATGCAATATATATCTGTATTTAAAAATATTACTCACGATTTGCAGCAAATATTGGTGTCTAACCTATATTTTTGGTTTCTAGGTAAAGAAAAACATTACTTAAAATTTTATTTGGTCTGACATTTGAATGTTATGCAAGTTATGCTCATATATATATATATATATATATATATATATATATATGTTTGTAGTTATAATATTATAATATCTATTATGTATATTTAAATCTATTATACATTTAATTGCATATTTATGTAAATATTTAATTTTAATATGTAAATCTTTTATAATTAGAAAATGTATTACATATTTGTTTTGTACATGCATACACATGTGTGTATACATATATATATATATATATGTTTATAATATTTCTAATATGATTTCAGTGTATATCACGTAAGCATCAAGGCTATAATGAAAAAAGTGTAATTGTTAAATTTTCTCTTCATGATCTGTGCCTTACAAAATGTATTTTGTTAGTGATCCAGTTATTAATATTTAATCAGTTCATCCAGTCATGTTAAAATTATATTATAAAAATATATAAATATAAAAATACATGTGTGCTAGCTATATATATATATATATATATATATATTACCAAAGGATGTTTTAAATATTTCTATAATTATAATATATATATATGATATAACTTGTTTGATACATTAAACGTTAATATAATTTATTGATAACTATATTCATATATAATATATTTTAATTTGCCGTATATTTATTTACATCTGTATGTGAAATATCGTACATACAGGCTATGTTATATATATTATAAACACACACACACACACGTATATATATATATATATATATATATATATATATATCACACATTTATTTTTATATTTATATATTTTTTATAATAGAATTTTAACATGACTGGATGAACTGATTAAATATTTATAACTGGATCACTAACAAAATTAGTAAGGCACAGATCATGAAGAGAAAATTAATTTAACAATTACACTTTTTTTTCCATTATAGCCTTGATGCTTACGTGATATACATTGAAATCATATTAGAAATATTATAAACATGTCAAACATTCCTGATGGATCAGTAGTATAAATCAATGCATTTCTAGCATGATTTTAATTTAAATCGACCAATCTTTATATAACGTAAGAAACGATTTGTCCCTAATGTACTAAGGTTGATTCAAACATGTGACTTTTGACCAGAAATCGTAGAAGTCACCACGTTTTTACTCTACCTCACTCCACTCAACTTTACAATGCTAATCTTACGCCCAACTCACGTGCGATAGTCTCACACCACATGTATATATTTACACTGAAATCTCATATCGGTCAAGCTGATACGACGCCAGTTCAGTCAGAGAGAGAGAGCGAGAGAGAGAGAGAGGCGCACAGTGGAAGAGGGAGGGAAAGAAAGTTTTCCTCCTCGCAAAAACTTTGTGCAAGCTTTCACTTTCAGGCGCTTTAGGCGGAGTTACAGCAGCGCGCAGTGAGCGAGAGCGGGACGGCAATGCCACTTCCATCCCGCGTCAGTCACGCATCTCACATATAACATGTACTCTCCATACTGCCTCACACAGGTAACGCATTCCTTCTTCTTCTGCTTGAGTGGTTCGCGTTCGTGTCCGTCAGCTGTGCCCCTCGACCTCGGGACAGTTTCAGTTGTGCTAGCGCGCGGAACCGTCAGCGCGTTTGGTGGCACGTCTCCAGCTGACCTTCTTTACGCGTTTTCAGCGCGCGCGTGCTTTGTGCAGAAAATGGCGCTTCGCTGGAAATCTATTTAATATAAAAGGAGCGCAGAGGAGGTGGAGTGGATATGTATAGAGAGACTTGAAGCGCTTCGTGTCAGTTTTCCCCCCCTCGCTTCGTCCCACACTGCATATCTTCACTTGGAGAGATTGTAAGACGCGCGCGGCTTCGGAAAGTCTAGGGTTTGACGTTGTTGCTGTTAAGAGTTGAACTTTATCGGTTCGCCTTTTCGTTTTTTTTCCCCCTCGGGGGATATGTCAAAGGTCGCCAGCGCTGCTCCAAAAATATCAGTTTTACCAGCGTTTCTTATACAAATTGCATATTCCGTCTTTTTAATGCATTTAAATGGATGGTTTGTTTGGGATTGTGAAATTAGTGAAGCATGACCGGGGATATTTTTGAGGTTGTAACTTGGTTTAAATGCAATTTGTCAGTATAATTTCTCTGAAACCTTTATCGTTTATACAGTTTCCTGTGGTGTTTACAAACGTATAAGATTTGCAACATACATTCATGTTCAAACACTTTTCATGAGAAACTATTTGCAGTTTTGTTATTACTTGAAGTCATTTTATATTCACAATGCAGCACTGCAATTGTTTTATCTGCGTTCTCGACTATTCTAATTTTAAATGGAATAACAGCAGAGTAAATAATGTATGAGCGGTTATGTTTTTTATGTGCAAGGGTCTTTTTCCACATTTTGTGGCACTGTTAACCTTCCCCATAAACTACTTTAAGATATAAGACTTGTACAAATGTGTAATCTAATTATTTAATACTCTCTGTTGCTACTATGTATATTATAGAGCGTTAGTTTCAGTTGAACAAATGTTTGCCATGCAGTTAAATGCCAATACTTGTTGTTGTTTCATAGACACACACACAAACTAACATGCTTTTACATGCAAACCCTGACTCAGTTTTGACTGAAAAACAACAGCTTTTTAAAACAGGTGTTTTCAGATTTGTCACTTCAATCAGAAACAAAGAGAGAGCCTCATTCATTACGTCTGCAGTCGTGCATCACAGTGCGGATCCGAACAGGGCTGACAGTGATTTTCCCTCTTTTCTAGAGATTCTTTGTCTGCAGGAATATAGCCGGCTCTAGTTCACGACGGTCCCTCAAAGTTGCCCTGCGTAAGTCAGTGCCGTCTCTCTGTCATCTGGTGCGGTTGTTTATATTTCTGCCATGGCGGACAGTTGGCTTGCGTTGCGTGTGTCATGTGTAATTAATTCCTGAGTTTTACAGTGGTTCTATTAAAACAATTTTAACTTCCATGCCCCTACCGCATGCTACTCGCAGAACCAGGGAGCGTGTGTTTTTCTTCTGGGCATGCAAGCAGAGGCCTGTTTCCCATTTAAAACACAATAGTTACTGTGCACAGCCCTGCTCCTTAATTGATTTGAAGTGGTGCAGTTTGAACAAGGAATTATTCTGTTATTTAATAAACATCTCGAGTCTGAAACAGGACGCCATTTATAATGTTGTGCTCTCTTGTCATTTATGGCCATATATCAGCGTTGTTTTTAGTGGAAATGTATGTTTGTGTGCAGTATGTCTTATTAAGTGTAGTGTGGGTGGTTTTTTTTAGTAAGCCGCCACAGATTTATCTCTTGGGTCTGAAATCGACATATTTTCCTGTTTATATTGCACTGAATCATACCGGTTTCGGCTCCAGAGAAAACGACGGCAGTGGGTCAATTGCAAATATGCCATATTATTATATTATTGGATGACTTTAAGCTTTTATATGCTTTTATCTATCTATCTATCTATCTATCTATCTATCTATCTATCTATCTATCTATCTATCTATCTATCTATCTATCTATCTATCTATCTATCTATCTATCTATCTATCTATCTATCTATCTATCTATCTATCTATCTATCTGATATATATGGTTCTTTGTTTTTTGCATTAATTAACCACAGAACCTGAAGCCAAATACATTGCATCAGCTGTATATATAAATAAATAATCACCGTTTTAATACATTTAAAGGAGGTTTTGGATATGGAGAGTCCTTGCGTTTTGAGGGGAGAGAGAGCAGGTCAGCGAGTCTAGTTTTCAGAGCGTCGTGTCTGATGAATACATTTACATTTTGGCTTGTTTTCTGTTAAAAATCAAAAGGTCATTCATGATATTGCATGTAAATTGAAAAAGCGCACTTTTCCCGAGTGAACGACTCGAACGCGAGGAGTTCTGGGAACAGTGCGCATATAGAGGAGCTTGTATTCAAGTAATGTCTGAGTCTGAAATTGAATATAGTTTATTTGATTTAAACAAATGGGGAAAACAGGATTTTTTCTTTGCAGAAGGTCACGTTTATTTTATAGCTGTGAGAAAAAACTGCTTTCCATTTACATTTTACGTGCCCAAACATCTAAACTACTTATAAGACAGCCAACAAACCAATTTATAAATACATTTTTTGTTTTTTTTTAATTTAAATGACCATAATGTCACCAAATGAGTTTACTCTTATTTAGTAAAGAAATGTTACCGGCCATTGAAGGTCATTTTGAATGAAATTCATTTGCTGCGTGCCAAATATGAGGGTCGACATCAAAAATTATATCTAATTATGTACTTGTGTTTTGTATAATTAAAGAGAGAGAGAGAGTGTGTGTGAGAGAGAGAGATTATCACATACAGCTGAAGGGTCACACCTGCCTTTTTTAAGCTTGGCTGGATGTGCAGCTCACACTCAGTCATTAACACTCCGCTATTAAGATTTCAGATCCTGAATTCAGAAACATCCAACCACAGATACTCTGTAAAAAAAAAAAAAAAAATGTTCAATTTACGGTAAAATACCAGCAGCTGTGGTTGCCAGAAATTTACCGTATAAAATACGGTAGCAAGAATTTACAGAAATAAGATTTTACAGATTTAACTTAAAATTTACGGAAATAAACTGTATTTAATTATCTAATATAATGTTAGATTATCGACCAATTTAAATGTTAATTTCTGTTCCATTTTAATATACTGACATCCATCAATCACAGAAGTAATGAGAGTCACATGATATATGGAAGCTCATCACATGCAGTTCTTTCACAAGAAACCTAATTCTAATATATAGAAGCTGCACAGTGTCATTCACTTAAACATTAAGCACCATCAAACATGAAATTTTAAAAAGGTAATAAACATTAATTTAACAACATTAAATGTCACATAAAACCCTAATGTACCTAACTGATTAGAAAAAGACTAAGAAACAAGTTATTTCAACAAAAATACATCAAATGTGGAGGAAATTGTGGGAATGTCAATTTAAGTTTTTTCACTATAAATTAAACAATGAGTTGTTCATTTTCGCTTTAAAATTTAAATTCAAAAGTTTTTTACAGTAAAATTACATGAAATTTACCATTACATCTATCACAGTTATTTACCGTATATAGTAAGGAAAGGTTCTGTTAACCAATTAACAGTTTTTCAATGTAGCATTTTTACAGTCTTTTACCATTAAAATCACGATCATTTTTTACAGTGTAGAGTTGATCTATTTAAACACGGATAGATTTGAGAACTGACGTTTCTGTTAACATTACCAAATCAAACTCACAGAATGGCCACAACAAGCGACTGGGGCATTTTAAAATGGTTTTAAACGAATATATTTGTTAAAGCAAGTAAAAATTCACCACGATTTGTTAGTTATTTTAGAGCAGAGTGCAAAAATCGGTTTTAATTAACACCAGCCATGCAGGTGTAACTTTTGTGAATCCTGTGGATTTGATTCACAGCCATTTTGTTTTGACCGTTCGGCATTTTACGGCAACCGGATCTGAATCTCACAGAGCCGTGGAGAAACCGTTTGTATCTCGCTTCAGGAAACTTTAATCAGCGGCGAAGAATATCTGCGCATGTTAGGCCGAATAAAAATCTGGTGCGAGATGGATGAGGCCGTTCGGCCATGACAGGCTTAACTTTCTCCCCAAACCTGACTTAGTCACTCTAGAGTCACTCTAGATTCTCCGGTATCGCTCGCTCCCCGGGCCTGGAAAATGAGTTGGAGCAGCTGCTCTCGGGATTAAAAATCTGATGGAGCCACAGTCGGAATCAAGACACTGCTTTGATATTTCAGACTTTAGCACATTCATCATCTTTCACTCTCTGATTCACTCCCATGCAACTGCGTCTCTAAGCTTGAATTCTTTCTTGTTCGTTCTTTCTTGTCCTTCTTTTTCCTAATGCTGAAGCTCAAGTGGTGTTATCACAGGATTAGGGAGCGTTGCAGGACCATGTTGAGACTCTGGTTGTCCCATTTCAATCTACCAGTTTCTTAGCCTTTCTAAGTTACCAGTGGCAGAATCACACTACAAAAAATAAATATAACTTTTTTTTTGTTCTTTTTTTTTTGGACATTTTACTATGGTAACTGCTTGTTTTTTTTTAATGGCAAAAGTGTGCATGTCCAACTCAAGAGCAAGGCACAATGCAAAAAAACAAATAAATCAACAAACAAACAAACAAACAAACAAAAGAGGATATATGTATATGAAGATGTTCATCATTGAGTTCCCTGGAATTATCATCTGAATAACACACACACACTACTGGTCAGAAGATCACACTCTAAAAAATGCTGGGTTGTTTCAACCCAAATTTGGGTCAAATATGGACAAACCCAAATGTTGGGTTAAAAATGGTAATTAAAAAATTTACAGTTGAAAGTGAAAGTTGAAGTTGGGGTAAAATTTTAAATTACATTTTTAGCACAACATTTGGGTTGGTCCATATTTGACCCAAATTTGGGTTGAAACAACCCAGCATTTTTTAGAGTGCAGAAGATTAGAATAGCTTAAATACATTAAAATAGAAAAAAAAACATATAATTGGGATAATACCAATGTTTTTACATTTTTACTGTATTTTTGACCAATTAAATACATGGTTTGTGAGTGCATATATATACACACACACATATATATATATATATATATATATATTATTTATTATTTATTAGGGCTGTCAAATGATTAATCACGATTAATTGCATCCAAAATAAAAGTTTTTGTTTACAAAATATATGTGGGTGCACTGTGTATAATTATTTTAGATATAAATACACATGCATGCTTGTATATATTTAAGAAATATTTTCATGTATTTACTGTATATAGATGTATATATAATTTATATTATATATAAATATAAATATTTTATACATAAATATTTTTTTTCTTAAATATACATGAATGTTTGTGTATTTATATATACACAAAATAATTATACACAGTGCACCCACATATAATATGTAAAAAAAAACTTTTATTTTGGATGTGATTAATCGTGATTAATCATTTGACAGCCCTATTATTTATAATTATTTACCTTCAATACATTTATGTGTATTTTTCTAATATAACTTTTTTTATCACCCTTTTCTCTTCACTAGTTCATTTTGATATATCCTGCAGTGTGAAATTAATTTTTAAAAGTGCAAATTTTCTGTAAAAAAAAAAAATGGAACGTTTTATAGATATGCAGGATTTGTCTATTTTGCCGTTCCTTTCAAATAATTCTGGATCAATTATAGCGTTTCGCACCACAGGACCCTCAATTAGAAGTGGTTTCACTTATGAATATTGTTTTATGTTGATAAATAGGATGGCAGCACATGTTGGGGTTGGATGATCACAGATTTGGTTCCTGTTGAATTTCTCAGTCGGGGTACGGGAGCGACTTTTGAAGAGGACAACTAGTCGATCTTATGTTTCACTTCAGAGGGCCGTGACGGTATTGTGCGCTCATGTGATAGGCAGTCGGTGAAACCGGAGTCTCGCGTTTGTCCAAATGGTGTCCAGTGGCGTTGAGTCGAGCTGGTTTGATGGCACAGAGACGGAGAGAGGGGTGGTTACAATGCCAGACGGGCACAGGGACACTCTGTTCCTTTTACTTATTCATTCTCACGGGGCGTCAGCCGCGTCCCCTAGCCGAATGTCAAAGCTCCCGTTCAGCCGCCGTACGGTCAACAATAATAAAACACCACAAACAAAGGCATTCCATAGCGCTGTTCAGACGCTGCAGGATCATATCGCGTTTATTTCCCTGAGCTGCACTTACAGAGGGTTTTTCTTTCCCTAATATAGTTTCTCATTACTGTCATGTTGTAACTGAATAGTTTTATCATTTACTCCTGTCGTTCCAAACCTGAATGTGTGTTAAACACAAAATGAGGAGATTAGCAGAATTTCGTAACAAATTGAAAGCAAATAAGAATGGAGGCTGTCAATAAAAGGCAAAAACAGCATCATAAATAAGTATGATGTAGGGCTGTCACTTTACGTTCGAAAATCGATTGCACAATCGATCGGACCAACCAACACAAGTATCGAAAACGAAAATAGGGAATCGATTTTAACGTCCTTCTCTCAGAGCGCGTCCAGCTCGTCACGTCACGCCTGCAGCGAACGCGCGTCACACAGCAACACACACACATAACAGCAAATTGTACTTCTGCATAATGAAAAATAGAATTCTGCCGGTTTTCAGAAAGTCTCGTGCATACAGATACAGATTCGGAATCGATTTTAACAGCCTTCTCTCAGAGCGCGTCCAGCTCGTCCATAGACGGTATAAGAGGAGCTCGTCACTCACGACACGCTCGCAAGCGAACGCGCGTCACACAGCAACACACACACACACACACACACACACACACACACACACACACACACACACACACACACACACACATAACAGCAAAATATACTTTTGCATAGTGAAAAATGTGAATTCTGCCGGTATTCAGAAAGTCTCGTGCATACAGATACAGATTCAGGCTACAATCGCCTATGAGGCAAAATTTGTTTGATATTTAAGTAGTAGGCTAATCGAAATAATAACTCCAATCGTAAACAGAGCCATGTTGAATCCTAATATTTTTCATTGATGTTATGGCAGTCCACTCTACTTATTTTTTTTCGAGAATGTTACACTCCTGTTTGTCATTGTGCACGAAGCTTCATGTCAATAACACATCAGAAATATTCAAGTGCGCGCCTTAAGCGCCCTCTATAGGCCTACGTTCGCCCTTATGCGGTGTCCGTGGATTTGCCTATATTTGACTAAAATGGAAACGTGTTTAACATGGAAAATCGATTTTACAATCGATTCAATGAACACTTCTGTCTCAAAAATCGATCAAGATTTTTGACAAAAGTGACAGCCCTAGTATGATGGGTAACAATAGTGTTAATAGCACTAAATAGTCCATCCATTCAAAATAAAGTCTAAATGTAAGATTTATGTGTTTGAATTGCTTATAAAATTTCCATTCCTTTGATTTAGGCATTTTTAACAAACTTAAATGATGCAAATTTGTCAACAATCGTCGATCATACATGTAAGAAACAAGCAAGGTGTTTCTATACGAGTCTTTTGAATATTTGTGTGAGATCACATGACTTCAGAGGACTTGGACTATAGTCATATGGACTAATGGTCATTTTGGCATTAGTGCATCATCCTTTAACGTTCTCATTTGTCTTTCATAGAAGAAAGAAAGTCACGCAGGGTTGGACGATATGAATGATACACACTACACAGATGGAGAAACATAGCAGTCCATTCATATGGGTTTATGACAGATTCTTAAACTCTTACATTTGGTCCAATATTTTTAGTTTAGCTTATTTTGTTTTTGAATGTGGATGGTCATTAATAAATTTGGGTTTTTGTGATCATAAATTAGTTTTAGTTTCATTAAATGCCATTTTCGCCCTGGAAAGGTTTAGTTCTGCTTAATACAGATTGTTAACAGTGAGTCGAACCCTTTTATTGCGATAAAGTGAAGAAAAAATGTAAAAAAAATGTAATTTTTCATTACACAACATATTACATACTCTCTAAACTAGGAATGGGTATCGTTTGAATTTGAACTATTCTGCTTCTGCTTATGCTCATCGATACCGATTCTTATCGATTCCGAATTTCGATTCCAATAAGGTAAAAATCTTAGATGTCATTCACATTTGTTCTGAGTCTTATTGTTAAATATTTCAATTTGGCTGAATACCATGAACAAAAATCAACAGTTACACAAAAAATACCAAAAAAAAAACCTAATATGAGAGTCAAGCATTATTACAAAACAAATAAACACTTAGGAATAAAAAGCAAAACAAATTAGCAATCGCGCAAATAGTATAACTGAACAAATATACAATTGAAATAAAAAGTGTTTTAAGATTTGTAGGTATTCAGGTACAGAAACTGTAATCAAATGTAAACTAACTGCAGTTTATAAATAAAATATACATTACAAAAATAGTTACAAAAGTTATTCAGTCAAGAACCAAGTTTTTTGTTGTTTAATTAATGTTATAATGGAGACGGCAGCAGGAATTTGAGGCTGCTGTCACTTTAAGAGCTGCACGGATCCAATATACTAATACACATGCGTTTTTTTTTTCCTCGAAACTGTGTTTACGAGGATATTTAGACTTTTTTTGGACCATTTAAGTGCAAAAAGAGAACTCAGTTCAGTATCGCTCACTTTTCAGTATGACTTTCTGTGCGCACGTTTTAGATGTGTGTGTGCAACACACAAGTCTTATTAAAATGGACACAAAGGAATCGATGAGAGGAATCGAAATTCTAATATAATAGCAAGTATTCGATTTCTGAACCTTACTCTCATCCACATAAAGACCCTTCAAATAAACACATCAAGATTTATAGAGAGACAAACACTGGAGGAAATTTTCAGTCCATCAGTCCATAATGGACATAATAAATGTGTCAAAGAGCTGTTGTATTCTCCTGTTCACTGTATTAGGTGTTGGGAAACACAAAGCCAGTCTGAGTCAGATACGTGTTGGCATGGGAGAGGTCGGCCTAGAATAAAGTACCTAGTTTTTATCTTAAGCTTTAATGCAGAAAGGCCCAAACCAATCGGCTCTCATCTACTATCTGCACAGCTGTCCCAATATCCGTGGAGAATGGATTCCTACTGCCATTGCCATGGGAGTCTCCAGCCAAAAGAATAGGAGGATATCCAGTCTGTGTGTGTGTTGGTGTGTGTGTGTGCTTGTCCTCCTCCCTTCCCCTTCGCTCATGTCACTCCTGGCATGGATTAGGCCTTGGCATCGGCCTGGCAGTGCCCGTAGCTCCACTGCGGCTCTGTGCTTGCTGATATGTTGTGCTGTTTCTATGGTAATGGAACACACACTCGAACGCAAATTACATAATTTAGCTCGCATATACATAAGCCGTGAAATGTAGGTTTTTGTACGGTCGGCTAACAGTGCTGATCAAAACCATCTTTGTGAAAACAGAGCAGGCCTCAGTCCTTCAAACGGGAAGAAATGGTTCCCAGAGCAGCTGTTTGAGGACTCGGCTTAAAGATGGACCGATCGTAGCAACCGTGTACATGCAAAATCAGATCCGTCTGCATCCCTAAACCTTGGATTACTCTTAAAATAATCAATAATCATTGAACTGTGGTTCCGAAGAACCCTGGAACCTCTCAATTTCCACAAAAGGTTCTTTATAGTGGAAAAAAAGGTCTATACTATGAAAAAAAAAGGTTCTTTTACAAACCGAAAGGTTTTGGGGAACCAAAAATAGTTCTTCTATGGCATCCCTGCGAAAACCCCCTTGTGGAGCCTTCCTCATTTTTAAGAGTGTAGGACGGTGTGCTTTTGGGACTCCTCTGTGAGGAGTTGTCTGGATTTATGGGTGTGATGGCTATGCCAGTGTTGGCACTGGTTGGGTTTGCGGTGTTGCTAGGCAAATTTCCCCGCTCTGGCTTTGTGCTCCGTTGGTTCCATCTCTGTCTGAGCAGATCAGTTTCTCTTTGTTTTACTTTGTTTTTGTTTAAGTGCCACTCCACGACGGACCACAGCGGGACGGATCAAACGCCCTAGACGCGTAACATGCCTATTATGAGACGCAGCCAGAGGTCAAGGCCGTACGACCCTGTTGAGGGACGCTAAAAAAGCTGGATGTAGTTCTGAAATGCACTGATCCTAATATAGACCGTGGTATTAAGAGTGGGTGCTATGAATATTAGTTGTTCATTCTATTTGTTATTATTAAGAAAGTTATTCTTTTCATTTAAAATTAATATAATAATTTGTATTCGTATTTTATGAATGATTAATCAATCATTCTAATTCTATTTGTTCAAGACAAATGTGTTTTATATTAAACAATGATTAAAATTTCCTATGGTATTGGATGAAATTATTAACAAGTATTAAATTGTTATTAATTATATGTATAAATGTATCCACCCATCCATCCATCCAGTTGTTCCATCCGTTCCATCATCTATCCATCTAGTCGTTCCATCCATCAAGTCGTTTCATCATCCATCCGATCCCATCCATCCATCCATCCAGTCATTCCATCTGTTCCATTCGTCTTGAAAAAAGACCGTCCATCCATTTATCCAGTCGTTCCTTCCATCCAGTCGTTTCATCATCCATCCGTTCCATCTATCCATCCATCCGTTCCATCCATCTATCTACTCTTTCCCTTCGTTCCATCATCTATCCTTCCAGTCATTCCATCCATCCATCCATCCATCCATCCATCCATCCATCCATCCATCCATCCATCCAGTCTTTTCACCATCCATCCATCCATCCATCCGTCCAGTCTTTTCATCATCCAGTCATTCCATCCATCCATCCATCCATCCATCCATCCATCCATCCATCCATCCATCCATCCATCCATCCATCCATCCATCCATCCATCCATCCATCCATCCATCCAGTTGTTCCATCCATCCATCCATCCATCCATCCATCCATCCATCCATCCATCCATCCATCCATTCTTTTCATCGTCCGTCCATCCATCCATCCATCCATCCATCCATCCATCCATCCATCCATCCATCCATCCATCCATCCAGTCTTTTCATCATCCATCCAGTCTTTTCATCATCCATCCATCCATCCATCCATCCATCCATCCATCCATCCATCCATCCATCCATCCATCCATCCATCCATCCATCCATCCAGTCTTTTCACCATCCATCCATCCATCCATCCATCCATCCATCCATCCATCCATCCATCCATCCATCCATCCATCCTGTCGTTTCATCATCCATCCATCCATCCATCCATCCATCCATCCATCCATCCATCCATCCATCCATCCATCCATCCATCCATTAATCTTTCCAGTCGTTTCATCATACATCCATCCATCCATCCGTCCAGTTGTTTCATCATCCATCCATCCGTCCGTCCGTCCGTCCGTCCATTCGTCTTCAAAAAGACTTTGTCAAGCCTATATTCAAAGTATCTTGACAAACTCAGATTTTCTAGTTAGTAATTAGTTAAAAATCAGATCATTTTAATTCTACTTCATTACAATGAATAATATGAATATCAATTCTGCATTCTGTTTGCTATTTTGATTCCAATTGCAGAATTCTAAATCCAAAAACCCAAATTCTAAATCATGCACAATTCTAGTAGAGAATTCACTTCGTTTCTCTTCGTTTCCTTTCTTTTTGTCAATTAACGACGCAAATTTAAAACACTCTACCCTTATGCATAATGCATCTGGACGCAAACACACGTGTGCACACCCTCGCACCTGCACACACTTAAGCGCATGAGACGCAGGTGTGCATTCTTTACTCATCCGTGTCAATCTGGTGGCAAACGCACACATCACGGTCGGCAGCGATACAGCGCATGCGAGAAAACACTGCCTCGCCTGACCCACATGCCCTCCACAACCTCGACACTCAGTCAACTGATTGTTTAAATTGCCAAGGAATATGATTGTCCAGAGATGATTTTGATTTCCTGAGGAGTTCCAGATTTATTTTTTGTGCTCTGAATATGAAAAGAAACTTCACAAATGACCTTGTTTATATCCCAACTGTTTCTCCTAGACAGCAATATGATATAATTTCCCATGCAATGGAAATCGACCTGTTTATGTTTTTAATACACAGTCCTGTGCTTTTTTGTGCATGATTCATTGCAGCACATTAATCCAAATCTTAATCTTTCATCAAAATGCAATAACTTGCCCTGCCTCTGAAATGACTTTCTTTTTTCAAAACTTATTCAGCCCTTTCATTCGACTGGTATGCAATTCTACTTCTTCTTCACCATTCAGTCTTTTCCCAGTGGACGAAATCAAATCCTGTCTTTCATGTTTTCTTGTTGAAGGAAGAAAAATGAGTTGCAAACGGCATTTCATATCAAGATTCAGTGTCTTTTTACTATGTCTTCTAAACTCACACTGGTCTTTTGTAGATTCAGAAAGATCTCAAAGATTTAGCAAGTTTGCTATCAAAATCTTTTAGATATTAATATTTATTAGGGGTGTCAAACGATTAATCGTGATTAATCGCATCCAAAATAAAAGTTTGTGTTTACATAATATATGTGGGTGCACTGTGTATAATTATTTCTTATGTATATAAATACATACACATGCATGTATATTTAAGAAAAAAATATTATTTATAAATAAAATATTTATATTTATATATAATATAAATTATATATAAATCTATATACAGTATATACATGAAAATATTTCTTAAATATATACAAGCATGTGTGTGTATTTATATATAAAAAACATTCATTCACCCACATTCATTATACAAACACAAACTTTTATTTTTGATGTGATTAATCGCGATTAATCGTTTGACACCCCTAATTAGGGCTGTCAAACGATTAATCGCGATTAATCACATCCAAAATAAAAGTTTGTTTGTACATAATGCATGTGGGTGCACTGTGTATAATTATTTTGTATATATATAAATACACACACACATGCATATATATTTAAGAAAAAGATATTATTTATATTTAAAATATTTATATTTATATATAATATAAATTATATATAAATCCATATACAGTATATTCATGAAAATATTTCTTAAATATAAATGCATGTGTGTGTATTTATATATATAAAATTATTATACACAGTACACCCACATATATTATGTAAACACAAACTTTTATTTTGGATGCAATTAATCGCGATTAATCGTTAGACAGCCCTACCCCTAATATTTATATAGACCAGAACATCACAATACGGAGAGGGGTGTAAAATCCCAGAATACAATAGCACATTTTCATCAATTTTTTTGTCTCAATTTTCTCTCTATTATTAATGTCATCAATGCTCTGTACTATGAAACTGACTGTCAACAATTGTCACACTTGTCTACTTTTATTTTCTGCCATGAAATTTTAAGAGAAACATCGTGACTAAATTAATTGTGAGAAATGAAGTTGCTTCTGAAAGAATTTAAGTTTAAATCGTGAGAAATTAAGTTGTAATCACGAGATGAAAATGTGCAATTACGAGAAACGACTTTGCGATTGTCAGAAATGTTTTTTTACTAAAAACAATCGCTTTTCGGAAAAAAAATTGTCTCAATGTGAGCAATAAACTCACCGTTGTGAGTAATAAAGTTGCAACTGAAAGAATTTAAGTCTAAATCGCGAGAAATCATCGCAGTTATAAGATAGAAAGTTGCAATTGTGCGAAATAAATCTCTTTAGTTCTCAATGTAAAAAATAGTTGCAACTGTGAGAAATATTTTTTTTAGTCTGACGTGGAAACGAGGTTCCATCGAGGCAAATGTGCCTAAATGAAGCAGCAAAACTGCCAGTGTATAGAAGAGTAGACCTCTGATGAGCTACAGTCATAAACTCTCATCTCAGATAAGATTATTGAGCCCCAAAAATCATTAACTACAACATAAATGTGTTCATGATTTCGCCCTGAGGTATTTCCCCAGCGTGTGTGAGCGAGCGTCTCATGAGTGAACCGTGCGGCCAGAGACAGTGCTCCTGTCTTGGGGATTGCTGGGTGTGGAGGTGCGTGAGGAAAGCTGCATCTCTCTCCCTTTCTTTCTTTTGCAAAGTCTATCAAAACTCACAGAATGGCTGCGCGGCAACCCGAACGATCCGCGTGCGAATGTTTCCGAACTGCATGAAAACAGAAAGCAGCAGCGAGGATAGGTAGCAGATCGTAAACAAGCGTGTGTGTGTGGAGTGTTTCTCCCGGCCACATGGCATGGCGCTCCGTGCTGTTTATCCAAGCAGTCCTGTAAGGAATCGCTGCCTGTTGCTGGCGGGAACAAAGCCTCGTCAACAGCTCTCGTCGCCTGTCTCTGAGCGAGCAGGAAGTTGGCTAACCTCCAGTGGTGGAAAATCTATACACGGTTGCATAATATAGCATATCTTTACCTCGCATGAACCCTGAGGAGGCCCGGCAGCTGTGAGCAAACAGAGCTCGAGCGAGCGAGGGAGGGCGTGTGTGTGTGTGTGTGTGTGTGTGGACAGGATTCCTGTGAGCGTCTGCTGGCAGTGGTTGCAGGCCACAGGCTTTTTCTGACAGGCTCTATGTAGGCTAGAATAAATGCAATGAAAGTTGCCGCCCTGCACCACTATGACATCGTGCGGCTCTACCAAACGGTTAATCATCAGTCCCAAGTTTTACAGAAGGATGTTATGACCGAAATCCATGCGGTCTCTTACCTGGCACGTATTTTTGGGGGGTAGGCCTACTAGTTTCAGTTTTCTTCTACATTGAATATGACGTCCGTTAGGTTTAAAGGACCAGCGTGATATTTTTACTTGCATTAAATGAATGTCCCTCTATTAAAAACGTGTGGATGACAATTCTGCACTTGTAAAATTAAAGAATTGGCTCATTGTGAAATCATTAGAGCCAGACCGATATATTGGCCGATATTAGGCATTTTCCAAAATATCGGTATCGGCAGTTATAATGGCCGATAAATGAATATTTAAAAAATAAAACAAAAATGGACGAAAGACGCTTCAATCATCTCTTCTTGGCCTGTTATGTTGAAAATGTATGTTTTACAATTTCAGTATGATGTTATCTATTGTTAAATTATGGCTCCTCATAGACTAGCTAACCACAAAGCTAGCTAATGCCACTATCATCAGTGGAAGACCGCTAACGTTAACATTAATGAGCTTGGAAACCACAATGAACTTTTTCTGCCTAAATAAAGTAATGATTACTGTATTTATAACTAGCATATCTCTAGTTACAGTCCCTGCATTGTAAAATGTAAGTTATACTTGTGAGGAGTGAATATTTAGACATAGAGAAAAAGTATCAAACGTATCTTGTGCAGAAAAGTAAAAAAGAAAAAAATATCGGCCGATATATCGGATTTTAAAACCCAAAAATATTTGTATCGGTATCGGCCTTCAAAATCCTTTATCGGTCGGGCTCTAGAAATCATTAGTGTAAATTTGAATTTGAATTGAATTGTCCATACCTCTCTATTGACATGAATTGTAATTCAACATAGTAGCGTTTGTGTTCGTGTACAAAAAAAAAAAAAAGAACAAACAGACTTTATAGCTTTGTGCACATTCGTTAATGACCTGCTCTGGGACAGATTCATTTAACGTCCCTCTACATATCATCTGGAATAGGATCTGGACTGAACTCAAGTTAGCTCATGATATCACATTTGTGGCTCCCTATTGGTGATGGAGTGTGTGTTAGACTAATCATGGCTCCACGCTTCAAACAGGTCAGGTAAAAACGCTCCGTTCCCTATCCGACCGTTCCCCTAAAAGATAACCAGATGTCCAGCTGTTTTTATTCCTGTTTTGGATCATCTCTTTAAGAACAATGTCTTTCTCATATGACTCTACTCCTGTAGTCTAGTGGCGTTTTCCTCATTTTGTCTTAATACTTAATATTTTAATGGGAAAAGACTGTAGTGAACCGATAGAAATACAAAGAAATAGAAAGCGAAATACGAATGTCCGCCAGCGTAATGCAGGATGACATTTACCATGTGCCGGGACTTACACAAACAAAGAGAAGACGGGCCGTCCAAGAAAAGTTCCATATCTCCTTCCTTACATTCGCTTGTGTTTGCTTTCATATGTCATTTTTTTATTTCCATACTAAAGTTAGAACGGCATTGGCTGAAGCTCCGGGAGTCTCGCCGAAGCCAGGAAGTCATTTGGACCCTTTAGCTCGAGTCCCGTGGCCAAGTGTGTGGTTGAATTAACCCCAAGACGACATATAAAAATGATCTGAGAGCTGCAAACAACAGACATTTTAGGATTTTTAGGGTTATGCTATCCTTGTTTGACCTGAACTCAGAGATTGATATTTGAACTGGGTATTTTTCTTTAAATATGTAGCTAGTATTAGACTGTGTGTGTGTTTGTATTTGCAACTCGTCCTGCACCGTTTGTGCTCCAGGCATGAATAATAGTGTTTTGTTGTGCAGAGTCTTGCTGGTATTTTTCTATACTTTATGTTTGGATGTTTGATTTTCACCAGGTTAATTATAATGAAAATTTTAAATTAAATATAATTTATAGACACTGTAAGAGTGACTGAGTCAAATATGTAGACATTTTGGATTGGCTTGTTTGAATTGGGTTGGTAAGCAACCATCTGGAACATTCTAGCATAGCAATGCCATAGTAACAACCCAAAAACAATGTTGTAATGCCCTAGCGATCATTTAGAACATTTCACAACCACCTCTTTTTAGATTCTGCCTAGAAACGCCATAGTAACAACCCCAAAACAATTTAGCAACCACTTGGCAATGCCATAGCAACCATTTAGAACACTTTAGCAACTATCTATAACATTCTAGCATCTGCCTAGAAATGCCATAGTAACAACCCCAAAACAATTTAGCAACCACCAAGAAACCACGCAGAACATTCTATCAGCTATCTAGCAATGCCATAGTAATCATTGAACATTCTAGCATCTGCCTAGTAATGCCATAGTAACCACCAGAACACTTGGCAACCATCTAGAACATTCTAGCATTTGCCTAGCAATGTCATAGTAACCACCCAGAACACTTTAGCAACCATTTCAGTTTATTCTAGCATTTACCTAGCAACACCAAACACTTTAGCAACCACTTAGCAATGCCCTAGAAACCATTTAGAACACTTAACAAGCAACAACCTATAACATTCTAGCATCTGCCTTGCAATGCCATTGTAACCACCCAGAACACTTATACCATTCAGACCATTCTAGCATGTACCTAACAATGCCATAGTGACAACCCAAAACAATTTAGCAACCAGCTAGCAACGCCCTAGCAACCATTTAGAACATGTAACAGACAACAAGAACATTTAAGCATATATTAATGCAATAGTAACCACCCTGAACACTTAGCAACCCCTTAGAAACCACATTGAACATTCTATCTGCTACCTGACAACGCCATAGTAACCACCACCTACAACCTTCTGACCATGCAGAACACTTTAGAAACCAACTAGCAACATCCTAGCAACCACCTAGCAACATAGAAATGCCCTAGCAACCACACAAAATGCCCTAGCAACTGCAAAAGACCCACAAAACTCTAGCATCATGTGATCAACGTTTGGACAAGCATCCCTCACATATTCTTGAGAAAATGTCGAACTCATCTCAGTTGGCATGTGCTGCTTTCTCAGTATTCACCGTCCTCTTTCTCTTGCTCTATCTTTCGGCGGCGCTCTCCACCCAGCTGCAGACAGCCTGACGTAGCTCTGATAAACATGTGGAATAGGAGCCATATGTGAAAGCAGAGGAACGCACAGGGCCCAGAAAACAGGCCGTTGGAAACCACAAGTGAGAGATCAAGTGCAGCTACAAGCACGCATGAAAATCCAACCTCATTTTAATCGAAAGTCCCATGTGATGAATCTCCACTGCTGTGCAAAAGAACAAGACCTGCTCAGGTCAAACATCCTCATAGTGTTGTTTTCCCACTGAGATGCTTTGGTCATAACATGAGAAGTTAATGTGCAATGTTGTTGCTTGATCTATGATGTATACAGTACAAATGCATCATAAGCATAGTTAGGGGCACTTTACAATGTTTGAAGACCAACATCTCCTCTCTAAGATCTTAGTGAAGTAAGCGGCACTACCGCAATAACGGCCAAACAAACGAGATGCCTTCGGCCTTAAAATACGTTTGTTGTGAGAATGGCATGTCGCTGGTACAATCCATCCACTGTAAAAACAATGGTGCGGTTGTGCTCTGTAACCCAATTACGCCCCTCTGGAGTGCGAGAGAGAGAGACTCTGTTACCGAGTCTTGATCCATGGCTTTATTCATTTCACTCTGTCGGTATTGCCCACCAAACTTGAGATTAAATTAGTCAGATTTTTTTTTTTAAATTCTGGTAACTAATGTGATTTTTTTATTTTATTTTTTATTCATCTTTTATAAATGATTTATGTTAATATTTAATAAGTATAATAATCGTATAATTAAGATAAGAATGTGTTTTAGATTAATTCATATTTATACTTGTATTATTTAGTATTTAGTATATAGTTAGAAATATTTTTTAATATTTATTTATATTTATACTTGTATTATTGGTATTATTTAGTACTGTCAAATCGATTAATCGTAATCACATTATGAAATAGATGTTTTTTTTTCCAAAACACATTGGCCACAATTATTTGCATCCCTATAATTTTTTACGAGTAAAATATCTCAGAGGAATATTCCCATTAATATTTACCTTTTTTTAGCACACCAGGGTGACTAAGAACATGAAATTGTCCTGCTATGACTTCTTGTTTCGCAGGATTTTAAATATGAGGAAACACAAAGCCCAAAGTCCCTTAATCATCCATCACAATGAGTAAAACCAAAGAATATAGCTGTCCATCAAAAGATTGTTGAGCATCACAAAATGGAAAGTGGCTGTAAGAAAATATTTAAAGAATTGAAAATCCCCATTTTGACCATCAGGGCAATAATTAAGAAGTTACTGAAGATGTTACGAATCTACCAGGAAGAGGGCAAATGTCTATATGGTCTTAATGCACAGTGAAGGAGGAGAGTTTGAGTGGCCAAAGACTCTTCAAGGATCACAGATGGAGAATTGCAGAGATTACTTGAGTCTTGGGGGTCAGAAAGCCCATAAATCAAAAACCAAACAACCTCTACAACACCACATGTTGTTTGGGAGGGTTTCAAGAAAAATCCTCCTCGCTCATCCAAGAACAAACTCCAGCATATTCAGTGGTCAGACACAACTGGATCTTCTGGGACCTGATTCTATGGTCAGATGAAACTTAAAAAAAAAACACCAGATGTGTTTGGTGCGAACAGGGATAACAAGTTTCCCATGCATGCGGTTAGATATACCACTGGATCTTTAATGTTGTGGGCCTATTTTTTGCTGGAGGTCCTGGACATCTTGTTCAGATACATAGCATCATGGATTCGATCAAATACCAACAGATAAAAAATCAAAACCTGACTGTGTCTGCTTGACTGCTAGATATCTTTTGATGGGTCATGGTTGGATCTTCCACCAGGACAACGGTCCAAAAATGTGTCACTGAGCAGAAAATAAAGCTTCTGCCATGACTGTCCCAGTCCCCTAAACTGAACCCTATAGAAGATGAGTGGGCTGAACTTAAGAGAAGAAGCGCCAAATTTGTTCTTGGAAACTTGGAAATTAATAGCTGTAAGATCAAATGTTGAGTAATTTATGTAAAAAAAATATAAATAAATAAAAGTAAAAAACTATTCTTTCTTGAATATGGGGATGGAATTACATTGTACTATTCTTTAGAGACTCATCTAATTGTTTGACCAAAAAGTCAAACGGAAATGTATGAATATCAAAATCTCAATTAATATCAATATTATGAGAAGTATATTATGAAGAATATTATGCATTATGAGAAGAAAAACTATTTAGATAAAAAAAAGATTAATGCTGTGTCTTGAATTCCAAGGTGTGGTCAAAATCTTAAGTCTAAAACCTATGTCATTGAATAAAAGTCACAACCTTTGAAATGTGGTCAGATTGAATCCATCTGTGCTTATTTTGTTTTATCCGACTTCTGATTTAATGCTTCAGATAAGCATGGCGAGTTCTCACGTTTGCTGGTTCCTTTGTTTTGTTTACCTCCCACCGCTGTCTGTCGTCAGCCCGCTGGTTTCCTGGAGAGGTGAAGTTGCTGTATCTTTATTAATTCAACAGGAGGAAGTTTGGGCAGGAAACAGGGAAAGGGATGTGGGCAGTCATATTTACCGATAGGAAGAGAGTGTTTAAGTTGAACCGCTCTACTGAAATCTCTCACTCCAGTCTGACCTCAGCATTAACGC
Organism: Cyprinella venusta; assembly: GCA_038021265.1. Taxonomy (NCBI): domain Eukaryota; kingdom Metazoa; phylum Chordata; class Actinopteri; order Cypriniformes; family Leuciscidae; genus Cyprinella; species Cyprinella venusta. The sequence continues at coordinate 46,942,395 of CM075863.1, forward strand.
TTTTCTCTTCTGGTGGCACCGTTATAGAGGGTGGGAAAACTGTTGCATTTTTATTACTTTAGAAAGTACTAACATATTAGTTACAATGTGTTTTATATTGTACTATTGTACTATAATGAATTTAAAGTTTTTGTTTCAGATTAGATAGTCATAATTTAGTTTTTCACACCCATTGTACCATTTTTAACAAAGGGAGCGTTTTGTGTTCCAAACAATCCAATCAATCCTAGTGTGTTCGAATCAATCAATCCTAATATGTTCGAATCAATCCTAGTGTGTTCCAATCAATCAATCCTAGTGTGTTCCAATCAATCCTAGTGTGTTCCAATCAATCAATCCTAGTGTGTTCGAATCAATCAATCAATCCTACTGTGTTCGAATCAATCCTAGTGTGTTCCAATCAATCAATCCTAGTGTGTTCGAATCAATCCTAATGTGTTCCAATCAATCAATCCTAGTGTGTTCCAATCAATCAATCCTAGTGTGTTCCAATCAATCCTAGTGCGTTCCAATCAATCCTAGTGCGTTCCAATCAATCCTAGTGCGTTACAATCAATTCTAGTGTGTTCTAATCGATCAATCCTAATGTGTTACAATCAGTCCTAGTGCGTTCTAATCAATCAATCCTAGTGTGTTCCAATCAATCAATTCTAGTGTGTCCAATCAATCCTAGTGCATTCCAATCAATCAATCCTAGTGTGTTCCAATCAATCAATCCTAATGTGTTCTAATCAATCGATCCTAGTGTGTTCCAATCAATCCTAGTGCGTTCCAATCAATCAAACCTGGTGTGTTCCAATCAATCAATCCTGGTGTGTTCCAATCAGTCAATCCTAGTGTGTTCCAATCAATCAATTCTAGTGTGTTCCAATCAATCCTAGTGCATTCCAATCAATCAATCCTAGTGTGTTCCAATCAATCCTAGTGCGTTCCAATCAATCAATCCTGGTGTGTTCCAATGAATCAATCCCAATGTTTTCCAATCAATCGATCCTAGTGTGTTCCAATCAATCCTAGTGCGTTCCAATCAATTAATCCTGGTGTGTTCCAATCAATCAATCCTAGTGTGTTCCAATCAATCCTAGTGCGTTCCAATCAATCAATCAATCCTGGTGTGTTCCAATCAATCAATCCTAATGTGTTCCAATCAATCAATCAATCCTAGTTTGTTCCAATCACTCAATCCTAATGTGTTCCAATCAATCAATCCTAGTGTGTTCCAATCAATCCTAGTGTGTTCCAATCAATCAATCCTAGTGTGTTCCAATCAATCCTGATGGAAATGCAAATTATGCAAATAAAGAAATGAAGTAGAACAACAAAATGACTAAATCTTGAAAAATAAAAAAGAATTCAAAATATTAATAAACAGTAGGCCTAGTGTACAAATAATATTACAGTCAAATCGATTAATTGTGATTATTCATATATATATATATATATATATATTTACATTGTAAATATATAATATAGCCTACAGTATGTGTGTATATGTATACACACACACACTTTTATGTTAGATGTGATTCATTTCGATTCATCGATTTGACAGTACTTAATAATATTAAATAAACTCTGCTGTAACTTAATTCCCCCCAAAAATGTTGCATCCTAACCAGTCTATCACAGCTACATTGATGTAACCAATGGTGCGTGTTTGGGGGCGGGGCTATCTGTTTATCTGACCCAATGGCAGAGAGGGCAGTGTTCAGGATACTGTTTGAAAGTTATTACTTAATCAAATTCAATTTGTGGCACAGAGAGTGTGCTTGATATTTAAAAACAGATTTCAACTTGGTTTGTTCTCTTTATAATTAGTGATTTTTTTAAAGGGACGGGAAGGTGCGGCGTTGTGCGCAGATAAAGAAGGTGTTAAAGCAGAGACAACACAAGGCTGCTTAAAATGACAGACAGAGTGCCACAGACCCAGCAGAAAGGAGACAGTAGGGGTTGTGATGTGGGGATGGCAGTAAAGCATTTGCATAAAGGGCAGGGCAAAGTGCCCGGCAGAGGAAAGGGTTGGCAACACGCCTCGCAGACTGGCAGAGGGGCGACTGAAGAGAAAAATAGTAGAGAGAGAAAGAGCGAGGAGGGGAGGGGGATTTAGTCAATAGTGCATCCCTTGTTCTACTAGAGGAGGGCCCGGTTTGTTGGCAGAGGCGATGGGGAATCTCTTGTTTGTGTGCTAGATTGCCCCTTTATTTCTTTGATTGCGAAGCGTTCAACACTCGGCAACTGTAGTGCCTGTGTGAATTTGCGTGTGTGTGTGTGTTTGCAGGGGCATCTGTTCCCGTTTCAGAGTCCCACGTCGTGCCTCTAAACTGTGTCAGGGTGTGCTTTAAGTTTTCACCTTCTCTCTTTTCGTTTAAATTCTTTTCGCCACAACCACCGCAATCAATTTATCGACGCATTCAGCCTAATACATGATGCTAAAGCTATTAAAAATGGGTCTCTGGGTAATCTCCTTTATTCTAGGTTCTTCATGGGCACAGCTTTGGCATGGCGACTAATCCATTTGCATGCAACATTTCACTGCCAACCAATCAGAGGGTTTTAATCAAGGCAGAGACCCGTGCCTTCGGCTTGACTCGTAGATCCGGCCTTCAAGGTGATGGTCAGCACGGTTACACTGTATGCTGTTGCTGTTTTTTTAAATACTTTTTTTATTTTTTGCAATTTAAAGGCTCACCCAAAAATCCCATAATTCACTCACCCTCAAGCCATCCTAAGTGGATATGGCTTCCTTTTTTTTCAGCCAAACACAGAGTTGTATTAAAAAAATATCCTGGCTTTTCCAAACTTTATAATGGGAGTGAATGAGGGGTGTAATTTTGAAGCCCAAAAAAGTGCATCCATCCATTATAAAAGTAATTCAATCCATACGGCTCCAGGGGGTTAATAAAGGCCTTCTGAAGTGATGTGTTTTTGGAAGAAAAATATGCATATTTATTACTTTATAAACTATAATACCTGGTTTACGTTAACAGCATTACACTAGTCTAGTTCTAGCGGAAGAATGACCTCTGACCCGACGAGTGACCTCTGACCCGACGATTGACGAGTGACCTCTGACCCGATGCATGACGAGTAACCTCTGACCCGACGGATGACGAGTGACCTCTGACCCCACGCGTGACAAGTGACCTCTGACCCGACACATGGTGAGTGACTTCTGACCCGACACATGACGAGTGACCTCTGACCCAATGCACGACGAGTGACCTCTGACCCCGACACACGACGAGTGACCTCTGACCCAATGCACGACGAGTGACCTCTGACCCCGACACACGACGAGTGACCTCTGACCCGACACACGACGAGTGACCTCTGACCCCACGTATGACGAGTGACCTCTGACCCCACGCATGACGAGTGACCTCTGACCCGACACATGACGAGTGATCTCTAACCCAACGCATGACGAGTGACCTCTGACCCCACGCATGACAAATGACCTCTGACCCAACACATGACAAGTGACTTCTGAACCGACACATGACGAGTGACCTCTAACCCAACGCATGACGAATGACCTCTGACCCGACACACAACGAGTGACTTCTGACCCAACACATGACAAGTCACCTCTGACTCGACGCATGACGATTTACATCTGACCCGACACACAACGAGTGACCTCTGACTCGACGCATGACGAGAGACCTCTGACCCGACACACGACGAGTGACCTCTGACTCGACGCATGACGAGTGACCTCTGACCCGATACACGACGAGTGACCTCTGACCCGACGCACGACGAGTGACCTCTGACCCGACACATGACGAGTGACCTCTGACCCGACACATGACGAGTGACTTCTGACCAACACATGACGAGTGACCTCTAACCCGACGCATAATGAGTGACCTCTGACCCAACGCACGAGTGACCTGTGACCCGACACACGACGAGTGACCTCTGACCCGACACACGACGAGTGACCTCTGACCCGACGCATAACCTCTCACCCGACGAGTGACCTCTGACCCGAAGCATAACGAGTGACCTCTGACCCGATGCATGACGTAAGGCGCAAGAATAGCGTATGCTTAGGTGAGTAACGCCTCTCGCGGTTCAGACAACAAACTGAAGCTCCTCCCACATTTCTCTTTAATAATTTGCTCTTCAGCATTCATCAAGATGTCATGCGTCGGGTCAGAGGTCACTCTTCCGCCAGAACTAGACTCGCGTACGTACGGACGTTACCTTACTGACCACAAAAATTTGAAAGAAAGTGCAACTCTTTGACTCTTTACATAAAAGTCTGTCAATCAGTCATGGGTTCATATTCCATAATCTTTGCATGTTCGTCAATGAAATATATTGGCTAATTTGATTGTACCTTAAACTGTTGAGAGTTTATTTAATGTCTTGTATTAATTATATTTTGATAAGAACTGACAACATTGATGCCCATTGACTTTTCAATGAATGGACAAGAGTAGTAAGCGACAAGTTCATGACAATATGGCGAATGTAGTTCGTCTGGATTAAGTTCATACTACACACTCTCATACTATATAACAGTCGCAAAGTACGTACTTGTCACGTACAGTGTGATTTGGGACGCAGCCAGAATTTTCATTTTGAAGTGCACTGTCCCTTTAAATCCACTGCAGAAGGAGATGTCTGGGCCTGGTTATCAAAAGTA